>OX632359.1:19641784-19946784 GCA_951751655.1 Ophion costatus | reverse complement strand
CACAATCGCTGCGATCGTAGTTCTTGTGGCATCGTAAGTCTTCTTGACGAAAAATGACCGGAAGTAAGATGAAAGCAGAGACAAAGTCGTATCGGGAATATCCGATCGAGGCCTCCAAAACCATCGCGAGCACTGCTTTCATCTTTATTTAATCACAATCGCTGCGGTCGTAGTTCTTGCGGCATCGTCAGATTTCTGGGCGAAAAATTACTGGAAGTGAGATGAAAGCAGAGAGAAACTCGTGGCAGTCGTATTGGGAATGACCGATCGAGACACCCCTAACCATCGCGTGCACTGCTTTTATCTTCGTTCACTAACAAATGGTCCGGTCATCGCTCTCGCGGCATTGTCCGACTTCTTGGGGAAAAAAGACCGGAAGTAAGATGAAAGCAGAGACAAACTCGGGGCCGTTGTATCGGAATAACCGATCGAGGCCCCCAGAACCATCGCTAGCACTGCTTCTTTCTTTGTTTTTTAACAAATGCTCCGGTCACCGTTATGGCGGCATCGTCAGATTTCTTGACGAAAAATGACCGGAAGTAGGGTGGAAGCAAAAACAAACTCGGGGCCGTCACGTCGAGGATGACCGAAGGAGACCCTAAGTGCCCTCGCGAGCATTGCTTTTTTTTATTATTATCAAATGCTCCGCTCATCGCTCTCGCGGCAACGTTGGACTTCTCGACCGAATATAACCGGACGTAAGATGAAAGCAGAGACAAATTCGGGGCCGTCGTGTCGGGAATGACCAATCGAGACCCCCAAAACGATCGCGAGCACGGCTATTATCTTTGTTTACTAACAAACGTTCCGGTCATCGTTCTCGCAGCATAATCAGTCTTCTTGACGAAAAATTACCAGAAGTAAGATGATAGCAGAGAGAAACTCGGGGCTGGCGTATTGGGAATGACCGATCGAGGCACCCAGAACCTTCGCAAGCACTGCTTTTATCTTTATTTTTTAACATATGCTCCGGTCATCGTTATGACGGCATCGTCTGCCTTGTTGTCGCAAAATGACCGGAAGTAAGGTGAAAGCAAAGACAGACTCGGGGCCGTCGTATCAGGAATGACCAATCGAGGCCCCCAAAACCATCGCGAGCACTGCTTTCATCTTTGTTTAGTAGCGAACGCTCCGGTCATCGTTCTCGCGGAATCGTCAGTCTTCTTGACGAAAAATGACCGGAAGTAAGATGAAAGCAGAGACAAAGTCGGGGCCGTCGTATCGGGAATAACCGATCGTGGCCTCAAAAACCATCGCGAGCGCTGCTTTCATCTTTATTTAATAACAATCGCTCCGGTCGTAGTTCTTGCGGCATCGTCAGATTCCTGGGCGTAAAATGACTGGACGTGAGACGAAAGCAGAAAGAAACTCGGGGCCGTCGTATTCGGAATAACCAATCGCCATCGCGTGCACTACTTTTATCTTCGTTCACTAGCAAATGTTCCGGTCATCATTCTCGCGTCATTGTCAGACGTCTTGGGGAAAAAGACCGGAAGTAAGATGAAAGCGGAGACAAAGTCGGGACCGTTGTATCGGGAATGACCGATCGAGGCCCCCAGAACCATCGCAAGCACTGCTTTTATCTTTGTTTTTTAACAAATGTTCCAATCATCGTTATGACAGCATCGTCCGATTTCTCGACGAAAAATGACCGGAAGTACGGTGAAAGCAAAGACAAACTCGGGGCCGGCGCGTCGAGCATGACTGAACGAGACCCCAATTACCATCGCGAGCATTGCTTTTTCTGTTTATTAACAAATGCTCCGCTCATCATGCTCGCGGTACGGTTGGACTTTTCGACCAAAAATGACCGCAAGTAAGATGAAAGGAGAGACAAATTTAGGGCCATCATATCGGGAATGACCAATCGAGGCCCCCAAAACCATCGCGAGCACTGATTTCATCTTTGTTTACTAACAAATGCTCAGGACATGGTTCTCGCGGCGTCGTTAGCTTGCTTGATGAACATGACCGGAATTAAAATGAAAGCAGAGACGAACTTGGGGCCGTCGAGTCGGGGATGTCCGACCGAGACCCCGAGAACCATCGCTAGCTCTGCTTTTACCTTTGTTCAATAACAAACGCTCCGGTCATTGCTCTCGCGGCATCGTCAGATTTCTGGACGAAAAATTCCAGCAAGAGAGATGAAAGGAGAGAGAAACTCGGTGCCGTTGCGCCGACGATGACCGACCAAGACCACAAGAATCATCGCGCGCCCTGCTTTTATCTTTGTTTGGTACCAAATTCTCCGGTCATCGTTCTCGCGGCATCGTCAGCCTGCTTGACGAAAAGTAACCGGAACTAAGATGAAAGCGGAGACTAACTCGGGGCCGTCGTATCGGGAATGTCACCGATCGATGCCCCAAGAACTATCGCGAGTACTGCTTTCACCTTTGTTTACTAACAAACGCTCCGGTCATCGTTCTCGCGGCATCGTCAGCCGTCTTGACGACAAATTACCAGAAGTTAGATGAAAGCAGAGGCAAACTAGGGTTCGTCGTATCGCGAATGACCGATCGAGGTACCCCTAACCATCGCGTGCACGGCTCCTATCTTTGTTTACTAGCCGTTGCTCCGATCATCGTTCTCGTGGCGTCGTCAGACTCCTTGACGAAAAATGACCGTAAGTAAGATGACAGCAGAGATGAACTCTGGGCCGTCGAGTCGGGGATCACCGACCGAGGCCCCCAGAACCGTCATGAATACCGCTTTTACATTTGTATACTATCAAGTCCTCCTGCCATCATTCTTACGGCATCAGCGGACTTCTTGACGCACTATGACCGGAAATAAGATAAAAGCGAGAGCAAACTCGGTGCCGTCACATCGTCGATGTCCGATTGAGGCCCCCAGAACCGGCATGAGCACCGCTTTTATCTTCGTTTTATGACAATTGCTACTGTCATCGGAGTCGCGGCATCGTCAGACTTTTTGACACACTACGACTGAAAGTAAGGTAAAAGCGTAGACGGATTCGGCCCTGTCATATCCGGAATGTTCGAGTGAAGACTCAAGAGGCATTCGCAGCACCGATTTTATCTTCCGTACATCATCAATATTCTTATAACAGTTCTCGCAGCATCGTGATATTTCTCAACGCAATCTGACTGGAAGGATGAAGAAATTGGCGACGGATTTGGTACAGTAATATCCGGAATGCTTAAGTGAGGCCCCGGGAACCATTCCAAGCACCGATTTTATCTTTGTTACGTTAACAACCACGCTCTATGATACGTCAACAAACACACCTAACTGGCGCATAACATTTTCGAGAAACGGCAGATCAGGACCAGTATTTTGTCCCTATTCGAATTTTTGTACGGGACACACGTATTTCCTTTCCATGCATCTCTTCATGAGGGCCACTTAGAAGCATGTTCGCAAAATTTGAGTGCTTTAAATTGTCGGAAAGTGCATGAATTATCGATGTTTCATTTTGCGTCCCACAGAAAATCATTATTTTTCTATTTATTTATTTATTCATTTTTGATTCTTATTGTCGTCGAATCACGCAGTTTCGCCCCTTGTTAGATGCGTGTTCGCAAAGTTTCAAGGCTCTACGTAGTCGCAAAGTGGATGACATGCCAGTCTTTCGTTTTGCATACCACAGAAAATTGTTCCTTTCATTTTCTCATTTACTTTTCTTTTAAGTTGAATCATGCATTACCAAGTTTAATAATCATCTTAAATAAAATAATGAAGTAAATAAAAACTTTCAACTTGTTAACATAATCGCTCGGTGCCTCAAAACTTAAGAAACATCAACTTATTTATCTTTCGATTCATTATTCCGACGAATCCAATGAATAATCTAATTTTTGTATCATTATCGCATTTATCATTGCCGCACGAAGAATTTCAAGCATCACATTGGGCAGAGACCATAAACATAGTGCGACTAAAAAAATGCATTTTTCAAAAAGTCTTTCAACATCGTCCTCGGGCTAAAAAAAATTCCTGCCTGAATCAAAACTTGGGTCTTTTAGCGTGATGATTGAGCTTCAATTTGGTATTATTTTGCTCATTGTACGACCACTCGTCGCTGAGATATCGCCAATTGATTGAAAATTCGGCTTTTTTTTCCTTTGATCATCGATATCTCATGAACTAATCATTGTACAGCAAACGGGAGGTGCGTTTCGGAAACTCGAATAACTCCTCTATAAAATCCTTTTGCTATTTGAGAGAAACATTTTTTTTTCAAGCTAAATATTGATTCGAAAAAGTATTAAAAAATGACTTTTTCCACCATTTTGGAGAATCTACCACAAGTTTGCAAATATTGGAAAAATGATGAATGTTTCTAGGAATTTTTTGAGCTTAATACATGCCTAAAGACCCTGTAAATTTGCAAAGGGATCGGTTTAACCGTTTTTTTTATCCCAATCCACAAACTTTCATGAAAAATTACAGGGGCACATTTCTTGCTCCTTAGACGTCAAATGACGATGGTTAAGATGAAAACAAAAATTCGTTATCGTTCTCACTACTTTGATTTGCTTGTAATTCTGCATTAACTACTCATCAAATCCTACGAACGAAAATAAATGTTTGTGTTGAATTTTTTTTCTGCAATCGTTATCGATTGACAAATCGTATAGCTATTCGTGTACAAAAGGCGTATAAAGATTCGCTTGAGGGTATCAACTTAATTTAATGCACCTCATTTTAACTCGCTAACTTATAGCATGCAAACAAAGGAATCGCAGATGATAATTTCATGCAATTTTGTAAACAGTTTGAAACAAAAAGAAATAAAAAATTGGGTTTTTAAAAATATTTACTGAATAGTTAATGGGAAATTGTAAGAAAAAAAACCTGTTCTATCCCCCAATATTGTGATTTTTTTTCATTTCAAAATGTGTAGGAAATTTTATAAAATCATCACCTGTTCAGTGTTGATTCGATTTTTTTGATTGCATGCTATAATTTAGCGAGTTAAAATTGGTTGCATTAAATCGAATTGATACCCCCAAGCGAATCTTCATACACCTTTTTAACACGCATCGCCATACGATTCGTCAATGGATAACGATTTAAAAAAAAATCAAAACTGCATTTTGTTTTTGCTTGTGCGATTTGATGAGTATTTACTGCTAAATTACATGCAAACAAAAGTAGTGAGAAAACTAACGAATTGTTTTTTCATCTTAACCATGTATTCGGTTAAAAAAATACATGGAAATATCGATAGTTTTCGCAATATTTGCAAGCTGGTGGTGGATTTGGCAAAACGGCGGAAAAAGTATGTAAAAAAAATTCAAATCAATATTTAGCTTAAAAAAAAATCTTTTCGTTCAAATACCAAAAAGAACTTATAGAAGAGTTTTTCGAGTTTTTGAAACCCACCTTCCGTTCGCTGTACGATCATTACTTCAAGAGATATCGATGATCAACGCCAGAGCTGAATTTTCGTTCTATTGGCGGGATCTCAGCGACAAGTGATCGTACAAAGAGCAAAAAAATATCAAATTGAAGCCAAAGAATAAGCACCCAAGCATTAATTGAGCCAGAGCATTTTTTTTAGCCCGTGGACGATGTTCAAAGACGAAAAAAATGAAGCTTTTTTAATCGCTCCATTGTTTATGTTAGCGCCAAGTATGACCCTAAAAAAACCTGAAAAATTTGCTCACAAATGCTTATTTGTGAACACATTTGACTTCTCGAAACGTCAGCTGCGGCTTGACGTTCTTCGGTGACGTATGCGGCCCACAGTAGGAGAAAAGCCCAAAAACCTGGCCAAAACCCCAAAACATAAATTTTCGAAATAGGGTCAGTTGAGTAGTCATTCAGGTAGAGGACTAGTAACTGCATTCTATTGTGGAAGGGAAAGCCCTTTAAGTGTATACCTGCGCCGCAGCGTCAGTTGGCAGTTAGTGTTCGTGAAGAGTGTACGTGTCACGCGCTGAACAGACGAAAATAACGCTGACTTCAAAAACCCATAACTTTAAAGTGACGGGTTTAATTTCAATTCTGCAACATGGATACGACTTCTGGAGGTATGTAGAACATGTTTTTACATCGGTTGAATCTAAAGTTTATGTATAAATGATTGAAATGTAGTATAGCCTTCGGCATAAATAAAATTGAATAATTTTGAAAACTTATATTTTCAACGGTCCGAAAAGTTATATATTTTGTCACATTTTGCAAAGCTCCTAGTCTCGGCCTTTAGTTTAATGTATAAGCTTTCGAAATTTACAAGAGTTACCTGCGGAAAACGTGCGACTTGTCCGTTATGATTTTTTTCGCATCGTGCGGTAGCCGAGCGTGCATGCGGCACTATTGAGCAGCCTCTGCGCCTCTACCTGAGAATGGGTGAAGTAGCATCATAACGGACAAGACGGCTGTTATACGCTTGAAATAAATTATTTTAATATATATGTATGTGTATATATATTGTGACGAGAAATCCCTCAAGTCACAAAAGCCCTCCGTTTCCCCCGGCGATTTCTTTTTAAGGGCGCCAGCCGCGTTAACGGCTCGCCGAGAGGAAGGGGAGGGTATCCCGTGCCGGCCGGCCGCAGCCTTGGGTCGTGGTAGAGAGGCGGGGTTAGGGGCCGCAAAACACCCGAATCTCGGAGCCGACACACTTTATTTCACATAAAACTGAGTTTTCCTTTCTCTCTCTCTCTCTTTCGCTTAGTACCTTACCCGCGCGTGCGGATACCCTTTTCTCGACGCGACCAGCCACAAACCCCGCGCCGCGAACCGACTTGCAACCGCACTTCGCGACTCGATCGGAACAACGTGCGCCCGCAAATGCAAAAACCCCCCCAGGACGCGGTGCCCGCCGGGCGGAGAGCCGCCACCGAGTCTCAATAAAAAAAGAATGAAATGCCGGGCTATAATGAGGCAATGCGTTGACCGAAACTCACCGGCCTAATTTTCTCGCAACCGTTCCACCCGTTCGGCAATCCGTCTCGCTCGACACTCCGTGGCTAAGTGCCCTTCCCTTCTCCCTCGCTAGACGCCGGCTCTCCGCCCCCTTCCTTCCTAAAAGTCCGGAATCTCGCCTCCCGGGGTTCGCAAGTGTATGTGTGTCGCAGGAGCGAATGCCTTGCACGTGTGAGTGTGCGTTTCGCATGTGTATGGGTTTCGCATGTGTATGTGTTTCGCATATGTATGGGTTTCGCATGTGTATGTGTTTCGCATATGTATGGGTTTCGCATGTGTATGTGTTTCGCATATGTATGGGTTTCGCATGTGTATGTGTTTCGCGTGTGTAGGTGTTTCGCATGTGTATGTGTTTCGCATGTGTAGGTGTTTCGCATGTGTATGTGTTTCGCATGTGTATGTGTTTGTCGCATGTGTATGTGTTTCGCATGTGTATGGGTTTCGCATGTGTAGGTGTTTCGCATGTGTAGGTGTTTCGCATGTGTATGTGTTTCGCATGTGTATGTGTTTCGCATGTGTATGTGTTTCGCATGTGTATGTGTTTGTCGCATGTGTCGAGTTCTACGGCCGAGGTTACCGTTGAGTCGGGGAGCATCTTCCTCTGACGCGGGAATCTCGTCGAAGGGAGTTCGTCGCCGCGCACACCAGGCCGGTCTCGAGCCCTACGTCGCGAAGGGACGCCTTCGAGGCACTTCTCCCCCCTAAGAAGTGTCCCTGCCGATTCCCCAACTGCGGCCTCCCGCTCCCTAGCGGAGATCCCGTACTCTTCCCCGACGAGGGGGTGGGTCCAGCCCTTCTTGGGTCGCCATTGTTGGTCCCGTGCCCATCACTCCGAGTCTTCGGGTCCGCTTATGTGAATCGAGGCGGGTTGAGGCCGCGTCGTCCGGGGTCGGCTAACTCGCCGCGAGCTACGAGGACCCCCTTGGCTCCACTCGCGATTCCACCGTGGGCCGCTCGAGACCCGTTATCGACGGAATGCCCTGGTGTCGCGACGAACACCCGATCTCCCCGTTCGAGTCCTCGTGCTTCCCCCAACTCCGGGTAGCGGGAATCATTTATTTTCCCGTAAGGGCCGCCGGTATTTTCCTCGCCACCCCTCTCACCCGAATCTCTACCGTGTTCATGTGGTGTGTACCTCGCATGTAATATTACAGAAAAAAAACAAATGTGATTATCTAACCGTCAGATCCGCTCTACAACTGCTATGGGTCCGCGTCCGGGGCTGAATGCCGAGCGAGAGGGTCTACCAACTTTTTCAACGTGACAACGCCCCCACCCTACAAGTTGGCCGTCCCGGCCAGCGAATTTCGACCTCGCCAACCTCAACTCGATTTTTGCCCCAAAAAAAAACACGGCGACAGCCCTTGCGCCCGCAGACCCATCGTAACTGTTAGCGGTTTCTTCTAGATTTACCAACGCGGGTACGGTCCCAAAGCAGTCCGCGGGGAAAAATCCCCCCCCCCCCCCCGATAACGCCCCAATAAATAAATAAACAGGTAAATAAATTAACGGTCAATGGGGGGGAAGAACCACGCCCAATGACGCCACGATAGACAAACACAATAATAAATAACCAATTCAATAAATAAACAGGTAAATAAATTAACGGTCAATGGGGGGAAGAACCACGCCCAATGACGCCACGATAGACAAACATAAGAATAAATAACCAATTCAATAAATAAACAGGTAAATAAATTAACGGTCAATGGGGGGAAGAACCACGCCCAATGACGCCACGATAGACAAACACAAGAATAAATAACCAATTCAATAAATAAACAGGTAAATAAATTAACGGTCAATGGGGGGGAAGAACCACGCCCAATGACGCCACGATAGACAAACACCTAATCCATTCGGTAGGGACCATAAATTGTCCCGGCCGAAGGGACCAATACTTGCATCACCCTCTTTCGCCCTCGAGGTCGTTTCCCGCTCCGTCGTTCGCGGACAACGGCGGCTCGGTAAGGTCGAGATATGGCTTCAAGTCCTCGATCGAGACCTTCGGAACTACCAGACCGTCTAGTCCAGTAAGCCCGTATACCACGGGGGACAGAACTCGGCTAACGCGGAACGGTCCTGTGTACCTCGGCGCAAGTTTGGCTGCCACGTTCTGCGCCGCTGAGGACAACACCCGCTGTTTCTTCAACACCAAGTCGCCCACCTCGAAGGTGGTGGCGCGCCTACGCTGATTGTAATACCGGGAGTTCCGCTGATAGGCCTCTTCCAAGTTGAAACGGACCCGTCCGCGAAGCTCCTCCACCCCCCTCATATATTCGGACCACTGCTCCACCGGTAGCGGGTCGATCTCCTTATCCCCCCCCCTGACGCAGCCAAAAAAATTGTGGGGCCTGGGCACCCGTCCTAGATTGAGGAACGCGGGACTACTGCCGATTGCTGAATGGTGGGCGGTGTTGTAGGCGAATCTAAATTCGGCCAAGTGTTCATCCCACCCCCTATGGTCATGCCCTAGGAATGCGATAATCATAGTCTTCAGGACTCGGTTCACCCTTTCCACCGGGTTCGCTTGGGGATGATAAGGAGGGGTCGTGGTATGGTATATGCCATAGCTTTCCGCCCATGCCCGCAGACTTTGGTTTACGAACTCGGTTCCGTTGTCCGTTAGAATCACCTCGGGTGTTCCCCAGCGCGATATAACCAGCTCCCCAAGTGCCTCGGTGATCCTTTTTCCCGTGGCCCTCCTTAGGGCGCAACACTCGATCCATTTGGTAAACAGATCTTGGATCACCAAGATATAAGAGAACCCAGCGCGGCTAGGAGGATAAGGACCCATAATGTCCGCCGCGATCACCAACCAGGGAGCTTCCAACACCCGTCTACCCATTAGACCGGGTGGCCTAAATTGTGCCACTTTCGTCCGCTGGCATACATCGCAACTCCTTACATACCTGACTACATCTCGGTACAACCTTGGCCAGAAATACGTAGCCGCTATTCGACGGTAGGTTTTATCCATCCCCAGATGGCCCGCCTGGGGCACGTCGTGACTCTCCCTCAGCACTCCCGCCCTCGCAGGAAGGGGGACTGCCAATTTCCATTCGCCTTCCTCCACTATGTTCCCCGCGCCTCGCTCGAAGCGTCGACGCACATACATCTGGTCGTCAATAATCCGCCAATCCGGGGTATGGACCCCCTTCGCGAGCACCTCCAGCCAGCGTGCTGAGTACCACCTGTCCTCCGGGTAAGGGGTCGCCGGGCCCTCCTCCACTAAGGGCATCATGACCGCCGGGAAGTCCTCCTCAGAGCCCTCCCCGTCCCGTGGTACCACCTCGGACTCGTACATCCGCGAGAGGGCATCCGGGACTCGGTGTAGCGCCCCCTTTCGGTGCACAACCTCGAAGTCATATTGCATCATCTGCAAGGCCCAACGAGCGAGCCGGCCCGCCGGGTCCTTGAGATTTTGTAACCACTGTAAACTTCCGTGGTCTGTAATCACCACGAAGTGGTATCCTTCGAGGTAGCCCCGAAACTTCTTCACCGACCAAAGGATGGCCAGGCACTCCAGCTCCGTCACGGTGTAGTTCCTCTCCGCACCGGACAAGGTGCGACTGGCATAGGCGATGGGGTGTTCTACCCCGTCTAACGACTGTGTGAGCACCGCCCCCAGTCCACAAAGGCTCGCGTCCGTCTGCAGCGTGAAGCGCTCTTTAAAGTTCGGTCTTGCCAAGGTTGGAGGGGCAATCAGGGCTCGTTATAGCCCCTCGGTAGCGGCCTGTTGCTCCGCCCCCCAATTCCAACGCTCTTTTTTTTTCGTAAGGCGAGTTAAGGGCTCCGCCAGCGTCGCGTAATGGGGAATGAACCGGCGATACCAAGACGTCATTCCTAAGAAGCGACGCAATTGCTGTAAGTTCCGAGGATTCGGGTATCCCTCAATCGGAGCGGTCTTCGCCGGGTCCACCTGTAAGCCTTCCCGATTGACCAGGAATCCGAGATACCGGACCTCGGCGCAACAGAACTCGCATTTCTCGATGTTAATTAAGAGGCCCGCCTCCCTGATCCGGTCGAAGACCCTCTCCAACCAAGGAAGGTGATCCTCAAAAGTTTCTGTCAGGACGATGATATCGTCTAAATAGGCGAATGCGTGTGGCTCCATGCCAGGGCCGATGAGCTTGTCCAGGAGCCTCTGAAAGGTAGCAGGGGCGTTGGTTAGGCCATAGGGCATTCTCTTAAATTGGTATAGTCCCATCCCGGGTACAGTGAACGCTGTGATCGCCCGCGAGGAAGCTTCCAACGGGATTTGATGAAAGGCCTGGCTTAAGTCGATGGTGGAAATATATTTGGCAGCTCTTAATTTATCGAGGATGTCGTCCATGCGCGGAAGGGGATACGCGTCCTTTTTGGTTACATTATTCACCCTGCGGAAGTCCAAGCAAAATCGGTACTTGCCGCTCGGCTTTCTCACCATCACGATCGGGGAACTCCAATCGCTGTTAGAGCTCTCGATCACGTCTGCCCGCAACATCTCGTCCACTTCCGCGTACATTGCCTCTCGTACCACGGGGTTGACAGGGTAGTACCTCTGCTTAATCGGGAGAGTATTCTCTACCTCTATCCGGTGCTCAATTAGGGACGTCCTCCCCGGAGCCCTCTGAAGTAGTGGGAGCTCGATCGCCAGAAATTGGTCTAAGACATCGGCTTGCACTCGCGTCAAATCGGTTAGGGGTGCGCAGGCGTCTAATGCCCCCTCCCCCTCCATTCTTACAAACTGAAATTCCTTTTCTGGGTATCCGGTGAAGGACCAGGTTAGGCGCCCATGGTCCACCACCACTCCGACTCGCTCCAAGGTGTCCAGACCCAACAACAAGGGCACGGGTAGTCCCGCAAATACCCGCGCCGTGACCTCGCACTTATGGCCCTCTAGTTCGATACTAAATCTCACCTCCTCCCTACAGATAATTTTCACCCCGTTCGCCACCACGCTCTCGCGGTCCACTGTTCTCTCGCGCCTGTATCCCAGCTGCAACACGAACAGCACTCCCTCGGACCCCACGAACGTATTAGTGGAGCCGCTATCCACCATGGCGAGTAGGGTTTTCCCCCGAATGCTTACTCGGATTAATAGAATGCCTCTACCTCGCCCGGATACGGACGAGGCACAAAATCCCGACAAGGCCCACGGACGGGCCTGTTGAAAGTGGAAGAGGGGTGGGCTCGTGGGTCCCGGAGACGCCCCGCCCCTTAATAACGTCTCCGCGAGGGGTTTCCCGGACAATCGTGTGGGACTCGAGAGGTCGTCCCCGGTTTCCCACATCGGAAGCAGTGCAGTTTTGCCGGTTCCGGGCATTCTCTCGAGCGGTGCCCTGACTTACTGCAATTCCAGCAGGTTATGCCAGAGGCGCTATCTCCCGCCAGGGTGCTTGTTCCCTCGCGCGGTACGGCCGTTGGTCTGCCACTCCTATCCGTAGCGGCTGTACAGAACGGTAGGGCCGGAGCCGGTGCAGGTGCGACAGTTCTGTGCGCCGGACGAAGCGGGGTCGGTTGGCATCCCGAGCGTCCCTTTTTCGGAAACGACCGGGCGTCCCGATCACCGCTTGGCCGTTGCCCCTCGAGAATCCCGAACGTTACTGACGGTCGCGTCGGTCGGGGGGGACGGTACGCCAGCTCCGGAAAAATAAACCTTTCGGGAGGTATCGGCGTCAGGTCCCTCGTCTCGTAGCTCCTCTCCAATTCCGTTGCCATCTCCTCCAACTCGTCCACCGTTTGCACCGTTTTGCGAAGGATTAATACTCGCAATCGGAGTACTAAATTACGATGAGCGTAATTTAGTCGCTCTTTCTCGGTCATCGGCGGCTCGACCCGGCCAAACATGGTGCGCATGCAGGTGAGGAAGTCGGAGACGGGTTCCCCTTCGCCCTGGCAACGACGGGATATTTGGTCTCTAAGCGTGAATTGGAGGTTCGGGTCCCCGAACCGATGACGCATCGCCGATATACATTCTCGCCACGTTCTCAGGGACGCCTTTTTGGTTCGGTACCAATGAATTGCCATGCCCCCCACAAAGGTTGGCAGGCAGTTGAGAAGGTCCGAATCGGAGACGGGTACCATCGCCCGTCTCTCCGCTACTTGTACCAGAAAGGACTCGATGTCCTCGCCGTAACCTCCATTAAATTTGAGATCCCATTTCCTGAGAGTCTCATACGCTGACCGAGGCGGCATCCCATACTCGGTACGGACCTCCCTTACTGGCGACGAGCAGGGTCGAGCGTCCCGTTTCGCTGCCGAAGCCCCAGGTCCTCCCTTCCCGCTTGACGGCAGGTACGCGCAGCCTGGCCTAGGGTATCCCAGAATACCTGCGTGATCGGGTTCACCCCGTGAAGTTCCGGCCTCAGGGAGGGTACCCAGACCAGAATCGGTCAGGTGTTGCCGGTGAAGTGCTGTAAACCGACCGGGGTATGGGGTTGGGAACACCAGGTCGGCCCTTGGCCATATCCTACCCGACGGGTCCTCCAGTGTTCTACTCGGGTGAGGTTCCCCTCTACGCGACGGGTCCTGGGGGTTACTGATAAGAGGCGGCTCGATATCCACTCGCACGTCCTTAATGCCGTCGTCAGTTGGTTGACGCGCTGCGAAACGCGTAAAACCCGTATCCTCGTGTTCTGGGCTAAAGGGACGTCTCAGGGCATAATCTAAGCGGCCGAGGATTTCGTCGCGGGTGCCCGCACAGGGTAACGCACGAAGTCGCAGTTCCTGGCGAATTTCCTCGCTCGTTAGGCGTCCACGTGGGTGGGTGGGATTCCCCCCCTGCTGCCGATACATTACTAATTTTTCCTGCTGTTGCCACAATAGATCGGAGTAACGTAGCCCCAAAAAAAAATCTTAAGGTATAATCCAACCTACTTGAGCCAGGCCAAGAAGTGGTTGAAAATCACCCCGGATAAAGGGTTCGGGGATAAAACGCCCAAGAAGTATATCGAGAAGGGGTAGAGGAGGAAGAAAAAGTTTTAGATTCTAGCGATGATCGAGTCATGTACTAAAATATGAAAATGGGTAGAGAAGAAGAGAACGAGGAGAAAGAAGAAAAGAAAAAAAAATAACTAAATAAATAGCTAGAAGAGAAAAAAAAAGGAAAAAAAAGGTAGTAATTAAAAAAAAAAATATCGTCAACCATTAAGGTAAATATGTGACTCGACAGACCAATACTACCGGGAGGTACGATTTTGTCAAATGCTAAGACTGTATATCAGAAGGAAAAGGAAAAAAAAGATAGATAAAATAATTTAAAAAAAATAAAAAAAATAAAGGAATAGAGAAAAGGATAATGAGCTTACCAAAAAGAATACCCCCAGATAATAATAACGATTACAAAAAGATCAACATTAACCGACCAAAATGTCTGATACCGAAAGCTAAAATTGTAAAATTACACCGATAAATAGGGTCCATAAAATAAATAACGAAACTATACCATGGTAAAAAGCGAAAACTGTAAAAAGACTACGCCACGACTAAAATTAGTAAATGATTAAATCAACTAAAAAAAATTAAGTAAAACGATCCATAACTAAAACAACGTCAGATAAGTTGAGATAGCCCCTATATAAAATAATCCAATCGCCAGTCGAACAACCCAGCTGAGACTCTAAAGTCCAGAATCAATTAATTAATATAACTAGGTTGAGACCAACCAAAAGAAATCATCGCTAAGAAGAATAAGTATACAAGGGAAAAAAAAGGAAAAAAAAAAAACGTAAACGAATAGGCACAACAATGAAATAAATCAATAAATAATCAATAAGTCAATACTATGGCCCTTAAGGTCAATAGATAAAAATGAGATAACAAAGCAGAATTAAACAAAATAGGTACGGCCCCCAATAAAACCCAATGGATAATAATCCACCTTTTGCGGTAACCCAAATGTTTGGTATTTTCACTCACGTACGATGGCGTCGCTAAAATGGAGCGCCGTACAACGCCTTTTTCCCCACACTTCGGAACACCCGTTAGAATCGTTGAAATATTACTCGAACAAATCAAGCCTGCCGTAATTCGAGGTAGATTTTCGATCGATCAAGGCCATCCCGAATTCATCGATCCGAGCAATACGTGGTCGAACCACAACAGCGGCGAGCTCGCCGAGGCCGTCCGAGGAGAGAAAAAAAAGTTTACTCTCGAAGCCAAGGCGTTCGCCGTTACGCTCGAGAATTAGAATCTCCAACCACGTACATGTAAGATAAATTCAAATTAGCATTACGATCACGAGCAACCACCACATATAGGACAAAACACACAAACAAACAAAATTGACCCCGATAAAAAAAAACGAACGGAAGAGCGGAGAGAGGAAAAAAAATGTAACGATCACCTTTCAACTAATTTTTGCCCGGCCCCACGTTGGGCGCCAAATTTGTGACGAGAAATCCCTCAAGTCACAAAAGCCCCCCGTTTCCCCCGGCGATTTCTTTTTAAGGGCGCCAGCCGCGTTAACGGCTCGCCGAGAGGAAGGGGAGGGTATCCCGTGCCGGCCGGCCGCAGCCTTGGGTCGTGGTAGAGAGGCGGGGTTAGGGGCCGCAAAACACCCGAATCTCGGAGCCGACACACTTTATTTCACATAAAACTGAGTTTTCCTTTCTCTCTCTCTCTCTTTCGCTTAGTACCTTACCCGCGCGTGCGGATACCCTTTTCTCGACGCGACCAGCCACAAACCCCGCGCCGCGAACCGACTTGCAACCGCACTTCGCGACTCGATCGGAACAACGTGCGCCCGCAAATGCAAAAACCCCCCCAGGACGCGGTGCCCGCCGGGCGGAGAGCCGCCACCGAGTCTCAATAAAAAAAGAATGAAATGCCGGGCTATAATGAGGCAATGCGTTGACCGAAACTCACCGGCCTAATTTTCTCGCAACCGTTCCACCCGTTCGGCAATCCGTCTCGCTCGACACTCCGTGGCTAAGTGCCCTTCCCTTCTCCCTCGCTAGACGCCGGCTCTCCGCCCCCTTCCTTCCTAAAAGTCCGGAATCTCGCCTCCCGGGGTTCGCAAGTGTATGTGTGTCGCAGGAGCGAATGCCTTGCACGTGTGAGTGTGTGTTTCGCATGTGTATGGGTTTCGCATGTGTATGTGTTTCGCATATGTATGGGTTTCGCATGTGTATGTGTTTCGCATATGTATGGGTTTCGCATGTGTATGTGTTTCGCATATGTATGGGTTTCGCATGTGTATGTGTTTCGCGTGTGTAGGTGTTTCGCATGTGTATGTGTTTCGCATGTGTAGGTGTTTCGCATGTGTATGTGTTTCGCATGTGTAGGTGTTTCGCATGTGTATGTGTTTCGCATGTGTAGGTGTTTCGCATGTGTATGTGTTTCGCATGTGTATGTGTTTCGCATGTGTATGTGTTTCGCATGTGTATGTGTTTCGCATGTGTATGTGTTTCGCATGTGTATGGGTTTCGCATGTGTAGGTGTTTCGCATGTGTATGTGTTTCGCATGTGTATGTGTTTCGCATGTGTATGTGTTTCGCATGTGTATGTGTTTGTCGCATGTGTATGTGTTTCGCATGTGTATGTGTTTCGCATGTGTAGGTGTTTCGCATGTGTAGGTGTTTCGTATGTGTATGTGTTTCGCATGTGTATGTGTTTCGCATGTGTATGTGTTTGTCGCATGTGTCGAGTTCTACGGCCGAGGTTACCGTTGAGTTGGGGAGCATCTTCCTCTGACGCGGGAATCTCGTCGAAGGGAGTTCGTCGCCGCGCACACCAGGCCGGTCTCGAGCCCTACGTCGCGAACGGACGCCTTCGAGGCACTTCTCCCCCCTAAGAAGTGTCCCTGCCGATTCCCCAACTGCGGCCTCCCGCTCCCTAGCGGAGAGCCCGTACTCTTCCCCGACGAGGGGGTGGGTCCAGCCCTTCTTGGGTCGCCATTGTTGGTCCCGTGCCCATCACTCCGAGTCTTCGGGTCCGCTTATGTGAATCGAGGCGGGTTGAGGCCGCGTCGTCCGGGGTCGGCTAACTCGCCGCGAGCTACGAGGACCCCCTTGGCTCCACTCGTGATTCCACCGTGGGCCGCTCGAGACCCGTTATCGACGGAATGCCCTGGTGTCGCGACGAACACCCGATCTCCCCGTTCGAGTCCTCGTGCTTCCCCCAACTCCGGGTAGCGGGAATCATTTATTTTCCCGTAAGGGCCGCCGGTATTTTCCTCGCCACCCCTCTCACCCGAATCTCTACCGTGTTCATGTGGTGTGTACCTCGCATGTAATATTACAGAAAAAAAACAAATGTGATTATCTAACCGTCAGATCCGCTCTACAACTGCTATGGGTCCGCGTCCGGGGCTGAATGCCGAGCGAGAGGGTCTACCAACTTTTTCCACGTGACAATATATATATAAATTTTCTGTGATTTAATTATGATATATACGTATGCATATATATATATACATATTAAAATCAACCACATAAAAATGTCTTAAATATGAATGAAATGTTATAACATTCAAATAAAATATTTGAATATATATATATTATATAGTAAGCAAAGCTTTCTTTTAACCAAATCCATGTCAATATTTTCTGTCTAATTTTCTTAAAATTATTTCAATTATTGCGGTTATTTATTTGGTAAAATAATGTACATTGTTCAAGTTTTTGTATTAATTGAAAATTTTATCTTTTCCTTTAACACCAATTTTCTACAATTTTATGTCTTTATTACAGGATCCGGTTACAAAGAATTGGTGCTGACAAGGAAAGAAGTATTTCTGATAATCAGCGAGCATTTATCCGATAAATTCGCTTCCTTGATCGAATTTATGGTAGAAAAAATTTCCAAGGACACCGGACGTACAGTTGTAGTGCCTGAGGACTCGAAACAGACTTTTTCGATACTCTTCAATCAAATGAGAACGAGGTGGCAACAAGCTCACAGAAAATCCTGTGTATTTTTCAAGAATAACGGTGAATGGCTTAGCAAGCAGGTATGTTTTGCCGCACCTATAGACACTGTAGTAACAAGCCCGGGTAATACGGGCGGCCGCCCGTCCCTTGAGTTTACAATGTCCAGTGAAAGATCTAAACGAAGGAAGACCCAAGATATTCGTACATCGTTCAACTCGGTCGAGTTAGCATACGCTACTCAGATGAGCCTTCGCTCTTCAGGACAATCCGACGCCGCAAAAGTTATTAAGGACGTAACAATGACGAGTCCTTTAAGAGCTTCCAAGTATCGTAAAGCTTACTCAGTAACGGATGAAATTACTTTATCCGAAGAGGCTGCACTTTCCGCTATGATTGAATATAAATTCTCCAAGAGTACTTACCAGGGAATGAGAAGATTAGGGAAGGAAAATAACTGTAAGCTATATCCGTTTTACGAAAAAGTGATGAAAGCAAAAAAGCGTTGTTATCCACCACGTGATGCAATCAGGATTACAGAGAGTAGTGCAGAAGTCCAACTACAGGCACTATTAGACCATACAGTTGAACGTATTTTACTCGTCCAAAATGTACTCATTCAAAGATTGACTCCAGATAATGTTCGTAAAATGGACTTGATTTGCAAGTGGGGTTGCGATGGAAGTTCTGGGCAAAGTGAATATAAGCAGACGTTCAGTGATGACAGCAAATCTGATGCGCATGTATTCTTTACTTCAGTCGTGCCATTACAACTCGTGTGTTATGATCAACAATCGAAGGAAGAAATAGTTGTTTGGAAGAACCCCAGACCCTCGTCTCCACGATTTTGTAGACCTCTTAGACTACTGCTTCTACGCGAAGACACAGAGTCAACACTTAATGAAGTCCAAATTGTTGAAGAACAAATAAAGTCACTTCGTCCATTCGAAAGTGTAATAGATGGAAAAGAAATCTCCGTAATGTACAAGTTGTTGTTCACCATGATAGATGGTAAAGTTTGCAACGCTGTATCATTGACGAAATCTGCTCAACGGTGCTATTTGTGTGGAGCAACCAGCAAAGATTTTAATGCCATCGACACTGTATTGCAAAGGGAAATCAATGAAACAAATTTGAAGTTCGGATTGTCGACGCTGCATGCGTGGATACGGTGCTTCGAGTATTGCTTACACGTGTCTTACAAACTCGGCATTAAAAAATGGCAAGCTCGAAGTGCCGAAGAAAAAAAAATTACCCAGGAACGCAAGAGGGCCATTCAAGAAGGATTCAAGAAGCAATTGGGTCTAAATATCGATCGCCCAAAGCCTGTATACGGCAGCAGCAATGATGGCAACACAGCTCGGCGATTCTTTGAAAATTCGACGGTTTCCGCTGCGATAACGGGGGTCAACGAAGAAGTTATTAAACGCTTGTACGTAATCCTACAAGTTATATCGTGTGGCCACGAGATAAACTGTGAAAGATTTGAACAGTATGCTATTGAAACGGCAAGAAAGACCGTTGCATTATACCCTTGGTACTCCATGCCTACTTCGGTGCACAAACTATTAATTCATGGTCCAGTGATAATAACTCATGCTCTATTACCAATCGGCCAATTATCCGAAGATGCTCAGGAAGCTCGAAACAAAGACATCAAACGATATCGAGAAGATTTTGCGCGAAAAAGTTCCAGGGTTAAAACTATGGAAGATGTTTTTCATCGGCTCTTAGTTACTTCTGATCCGTACATTTCAAGTGTCAGAAGACTACCACAGAAGAAGCTGAAGAGTTTGTCGCCGGAAGCTGTAGCGATGTTGATCGCTCCTAAAGTGACTGCTGCAGCAGACGAATTTTGCGCCGAGATTGAAGCCGTGCCGGGAGTTGTAATAGATACAAACTCGGATAATGATTCTGGCTCCGACTCCGACTCCGATTACGATTTTGATTAAGAATAAAATTTTCTATTTTTGAAACGTTCCGTATGTATTTTGGAAATAAAAATAATAATTGCGTAGAATACACTGTTCACGTTTATTTTATTATGATGATTTTTTTAAATATATTAATTTATCTATTTAGCAGGATACTCGGCCATTTTGTTTATAACAATTTGCTGTAAGCTCTTTGTTGCAAGTTATAAACAATAGATATCGGATTGGTAATCAGCGACCTTGAAAACCCGTATATACCAATTTTTGTCAACATCTGGTAACTTTTTAACGTTCATGTCGGCCATATTGGATCGGCCATTTTTTTTACGATAATTTGGCTTGCGGATTCGTAATCAGCGACCTTGAAAACCCGTAAATACCAATTTTTGTCGACATCTGGCAACTTTTTAACATTCATGTCAGCCATATTGGATCGGCCATTTTGTTTACGATAATTTGGCTTTCAGATTCGTAATCAGCGACCTTGAAAACCCCTGTAAGCCAATTTTCATTCCCGTCAAAGGTCATTTGAGGTTTTGGCCAGGTTTTTGGGCTTTTCTCCTACTGTGCGGCCCCATGACAGCCGCGACGCGAACACAGCAGCGGAAGCTCCAGCGCCTACTCTCTCTCTGCTGAATCCGTTCGCAGGTTCCGCCGTTTCCGAGATACTGCGGAAGTCCAACTCAACGTTTTAACTATCGTTAGATTTCGAAATTTTGATATTGTTTTTCTCAGTGATAACATTTTTCGACCCACTTCTATTCGGATCTTCCGTGTTCAAAATCGAGTCGACTTCGCTTCGGTCGGCGCGGAATGACATTTATATTTTCTTTCAACACATTTTTCTTTTTTTCCATGAAATTTATTTTTTTCGCATGAGCCCTTTATTTTTTTTCGAAAAGTTCCCGAAAAACTATTCCAAAAGCGCACCTCAACTGATTCGAAATGGCCGCCCAAATGGATTTAAAAATAGGTGGCCATCCCCAAATTGTACCCTGTATAGTAATATATTGGTCGACGAGGTGAAAGTGATCGGATGAGACTAACCTTACGACAGACCGAGCGTGACAGCAAACGTCAAAATTTCGGGCGATCACGGCTCGGTAATTTACCCTTGTCCATTTGTAGAAAAACTTTTTTGCATGCGAGAAAAGGTAAGTCTTTTGTTTGAGTATACTAAATATTCCGACTGAAAACTTTGTCGCCCGTACAGTAATTTATTCAATAATTGTTGACAAAATAAATTTCTGATAAATGTTGTTTATTATGTAAATAATAAATACATAATAAACTACATTTATGATAAATGTTACGAATATTATGTAAATAATAAATACATAATAAACTAAATTTATGATAAATGATACGAATATTATGTAAATAATAAATACATAATAAACTACATTTGTGATAAATGTTACGAAGGGTGGGGGTAAAAATGTCGAATGACAAAATGTAGAACGACAAAGATTTCGAAACGGTAGAATTATTAACTCTCAAAATAACGAAGGTTCAATTATTCGAAATTTTATCTGTCGACTGATAAAAAAATAGAATGACTATAAATCGAACCATTATTTATTGGAGAGCTAATTTATTCGAAAACGAATGTTCAGATCGTCTGCAATTCGGAACATAAAAATACAGAATCGAAAAATGTAGAACACCCATATTTCCGAAACAGAAAATAGCGAGTGCCTAATATGCGTAATATCGTCTATGGCGAAAAGCAATATATCGAAACGCAAAATGTCGATGGCCCGAAATGTCGAACGCCGGAAGGCAGTGCAGCCAGATCGCGCGCGAAAGTTACCCCCTCTCTAGTCCCTCGCGCGCCCATCACACAATCATAGTAGCGCGTGTCCGTGAGCGAGCGACGCTCGGACATCTTCGGAAAGAGCCGAGTGCCGTCGAACTGTCCCGACCGCGCCTTCGGCAGCTACACCAACACATAGACACGCTGAGCACGTTCATGTGCGGCCAAGCCGAACGAAGGCTTCGAGGGAAAAAGCAATCTGAGCACGGCCCGCGCGTGACGTCACGCGACGGCACGCGCGAGGCTTTTAGATGATTTCAATGCTTATTTAGCTCTTGATTCTCTGCGTTATTAATGTATACAAAAAAATGTATTGCGCACTCTGAACGCGATTTTTTAGTTTATACGTTAGATTAAATATAATATACTTTATATTTTATATACGTTTAAATACGTTTATACTTTTTAGTTTATACGTTAATTTAAATATAATAATAAATCTAAATTACAACTTATTTATCTTCTAAAAAATTGTTTACGCTTTACTCACACCCGTCCTTATGCCAAATAAATTATACTTCAGAAAAGTAAGTGAAAAAATATTTATATTCGTATTATTATATTAATTCTCATACTTTCATCAAGCGATAAAGTAATATCTCCAAAAACAAGTCAATCATCTATCCGGCCGCTAATCGTAAGTGCCAGAAAATGCATCTTTAACACAAGCGATAGGATGGTCCTGTTGGTAGCGTTCCTGGTTTCGGTCCGTAGGGGCGCAGGATCGTTCCTCACGCTCAGCGCTTTTTTTTTTAAATCATGGTTACTATTAAGGATGTTGAGTCCCTATAAAACATGTTAATGTTAATTGTTAAATAAATAGCTTCTTAATCGTCATGAAATTTTTATACGGCCTCCTGAATACTTCATGTAAAAACATACAAAATTTTCAGAATTCTATCATCATTACTTCAACCTCCTTAAGGGTTAAAATAAAAAATGATGAGAAAATTCTGAAAATTTGATATGTTTTTGTATGAAGTATTTAAGAGGTCGTGTTAAAATTTCACGACGATTAGGAAGCTCGTTATTAAAAAATTAACATTTTGTTAAGAACAATTTTCAAAAGAAATAAAAAGAAATTGATCAATAAACTTCGTTTTGTTTCCGTTGCTTTCAGTATATTGTAGATATTACAAAATTGAGAGGTCAAAAGAAAAACTTATTGCAAAGTTACATCAGTTTCCATAAGACAGCATTTAATTTGTGAATGTTAATTGTTCAATAACGAGCTTCCTAATTGTCGTGAAATTTTTACACGACCTCTGAAATACTTTATACAAATACATACCAAATTTTCAGAATTTTATCATCATTTGCGATTTGGGACTCAAAAACCTTAATTCTTATTTGATTAGTTATTTTTATTAGTTATCATATTTATTTTAATTAGTTATCTTTTAGTACCGAAAAATTTATCGCGCACTCTGACCGCTTATTTTATTAGTTTTTACGTTAATTTAAATATAATAAATCTAAAATACAACTTATTTATCTTCTAGCAAAATGTTTGCGCTTTACTCACACCCGACCCTATGCCAAATAAATTGTAATTCATAAAAGTAAGCGGAAATATATTTATCTTCGTATTATTATATTCATTCTCATATACTTTCATCAAGCGATAAAGTATTATCCCCAAAAACAATCATCCATCCGACCGCGAATCGTCAGTTCCAGAAAGTGAACATACATTGACAAAAAAAATTAAAGGAGCAAGAAAAGTTGAACTTTGTCAAAAGTGGTCGTACAAAAAAAAAGGGATTTTAAAGCTTCAAGTTTCTAGTTTTAGATCCAACAATGATTTTTTTTTTTGAGAATCACTGATTGCGCGGTCGGAGGAAATATCACGGCAAAAAAAATTTTGCAAATTTTTACGTTTTTCAAAGTTCTGCACGTGTTTTGGAGATTTTTTTCTGACTTGACTAATATCAAGGTCATTGAGCCCATTCAATTCACTTCAATTTGCTTTTTTTTCTCCGTACGACCATTTTTCGCTGAGATATCTCAGGAACTAATGGTCGTACGGGAATTCGATCCCGTATTCGATTCGTAGTTTTGGAAACGTGAATACTCTACAAGCTCCGATGATTATTGTAGTGAAACTTTTATTTTTTATTTTTGCCATTAGTTTTAGAAAAGTACAAAAAAAACGGTCTTCTTGGTTTTTATGAAATCCACCGCTACTTTGCAAATATTGCGATAAAGACTAATGTTTATGGACGGTCATTCAGCTCACATGTCCCCAAGAGCCATGCAAAATTCCAAGTTGATCCGATTATCGGTCTTTCTTTCCCGATTAACCAAAATTTGAAAAAAAATTAAAGGAGCAAGTTTCCTCGTTTTCAGACATCATTTCATGATTATTAAGAGGAAAAAAAACTTTTCATTACTTTTCGTACAATTGGGTATTGAGTACGCATTGAATGTTGGAAAAAAACGGTGAAAATCATATTGACTAAAAATTTTCGAAAAAAAAAATTTTTTATAAAAAAAATATTGAAAATTTTTTTTTTTTATAAAAAAATCAGTTTGGAATTTTTTTTTAAATCTTGAAATTTTTTTCAAATCAACATTGTATCGCCAGCATTAGAATTACCCGAAGCATACAACGGGGGGGGGACGCTTTGGGTAATTCTACGCACACTTTGGGTAATTCTAATGCTGGCGGAACAATGTTGAATCGAAAAAAAATGTCAACATTAAAAAAATAAAAAAAATCGAAATAGACTTTTTTATAAACAAAAAAATGTCAACATTTTTGTTATTAAGAAAAAAATTGAAAATTTTTAGTCAATATGATTTTCAGGGTTCTTTTCCAACATTTAATGCGTACTCAATACCCAATTGTACGAAAAGTAGTGAAAAGTTGTTTTTCCTCTTAATAATCATGAAGTGATGTCTGAGAAGGAGGAAACCTGTTCCTTTAATTTTTTTTCATATTTTGGACAATCGGGCAAGAAAGACCGATGAACGGATCAATTTGGAATTTTGCATATCTCTTGGGGACATATTGAGCCGAATGACCGTCCATAAACAATAGTGTTTATCGCAATATTTGCAAAGTAGCGGTGGATTTTATAAAAAACAAGAAAACATCGATTTTTTGTACTTTTTTAAAGCTGATGGCAAAAATCATTTTTTTTAAACCTACAATAATAATCAGAGCTTGTAGAGTATGTATTCACGTTTCCAAAATTGCCGGTCGAATTCCCGTACGACCATTAGTTCCCGAGATATCGATGACTGAAGACAAAAGGACGTTTTTTCATTCAGAGGCCGACGAGGAGGCCGATATCTCAGCGAAAAATGGTCGTAAGGAGATAAAAAAAGAAGCAATTTGAACTGAATTGAATGGGCTCAATGATCTTGATATTGGTCAAGTCCGAAAAAAATCTCCAAAACACGTGCGAACTTTGAAAAACGTAAAAATTTGCAAAATTTTTTTTGCCGTGATATTTCTTCCTTTCCCGCAATCAGTGATTCTCAAAAAAAAATCATTGTCGGATCTAAAACTAGAAACTTGAAGCTTTAAAATCCCTTTTTTTTTGTACGACCACTATTGACAAAGTTCAACTTTTCTTGCTCCTTTAATTTTTTTTGTCAATGTATGTTCACTTTCTGGTACTGACGATTCGCGGTCGGATGGATGATTGTTTTTGGGGATAATACTTTATCGCTTGATGAAAGTATATGAGAATGAATATAATAATACGAAGATAAATATATTTCCGCTTACATTTATGAATTACAATTTATTTGGCATAGGGTCGGGTGTGAGTAAAGCGCAAACATTTTGCTAGAAGATCAATAAGTTGTATTTTAGATTTATTATATTTAAATTAACGTAAAAACTAATAAAATAAGCGGTCAGAGTGCGCGATAAATTTTTCGGTACTAAAAGATAACTAATTAAAATAAATATGATAACTAATAAAAATAACTAATCAAATAAAAATGTATAGTAACCATGATTAAAAAAAAAGCGCTGAGCGTGAGGAACGATCCTGCGCCCCTACGGACC
The DNA here is from genome assembly GCA_951751655.1 of Ophion costatus. Lineage (NCBI taxonomy): Eukaryota > Metazoa > Arthropoda > Insecta > Hymenoptera > Ichneumonidae > Ophion > Ophion costatus. The sequence goes on along the minus strand of OX632359.1, from coordinate 19,921,260 downwards.
GAAACCAGGAACGCTACCAACGGGACCATCTTATCACTTGTGTTGAAGATGCACTTTCTGGCAGTTACGATTGGCGGCCGGATTGATGATTGACTTGTTTTTGGAGATAATACTTTATCGCTTGATGAAAGTATGAGAATTAATATAATAATACGAATATAAATATTTTTTCACTTACTTTTCTGAATTATAAATTATTTGGCATAAGGACGGGTGTGAGTAAAGTGTAAACAATTTTTTAGAAGATAAATAAGTTGTAATTTAGATTTATTATTATATTTAAATTAACGTATAAACTAAAAAAATAAGCGTTCAGAGTGCGCGATACATTTTTTTGTATACATTAATAACGCAGAGAATCAAGAGCTAAATAAGCATTGAAATCATCTAAAAGCCTCGCGCGTGCCGTCGCGTGACGTCACGCGCGGGCCGTGCTCAGATTGCTTTTTCCCTCGAAGCCTTCGTTCGGCTTGGCCGCACATGAACGTGCTCAGCGTGTCTATGTGTTGGTGTAGCTGCCGAAGGCGCGGTCGGGACAGTTCGACGGCACTCGGCTCTTTCCGAAGATGTCCGAGCGTCGCTCGCTCACGGACACGCGCTACTATGATTGTGTGATGGGCGCGCGAGGGACTAGAGAGGGGCTAACTTTCGCGCGCGATCTGGCTGCACTGCCGAAAGGTCGAACGGCAAAAATGACGAACGTGGTGGGGCCCGTCACGTGGGATGACTGCCTTCCGATATGCCATCCGACCGACACCGCCATCTCGCAGCTTCGCTTTGAGGCGCAAGCAACGTATTGCTTGATTCGCCACTCCGGCCGTTCGCCATTTTTACCTTTCGCTATTTTAACTACTCGAATTAACTATTTTTATCGAACACGAAATTTTCACCGAGAAAACAATTTCTGTGCACCGAAATCTCCTGTGTTGTCCCAATTTTCTCGTCCAGCCAAATTTTCTCTTCGGTACACATTTTTTCAAAGGTACAAATTTTCTCTCCGGTACAAATTTTCTGTTTAGTACACATTTCTTTTTTGGACCAATTTTCTGTCCGAAACAAAATTTATACAAAAGACGAAAGTTGTTTCGAAGAGAAACTTTGTTGCAAAGAAAAAATTCCTACCGAAGAGCAAATTTGATTAGACGAGAACATTTGCACTGAAGAGAAAATTGTTCTAAACAGTCATGTTTTTATCCGTACTGAACATTTCGACGAGAGGATATCTTTTTTGAACACAAGGTTGTACCAACAACAAAAATTGGTGTATGCATAGAACTCTTCTGTGCGGTGCCAGTTTTCTCGTTCAGCCAAATTTTCTCTTTGGTACAAATTGGCTTTCCGGACCAACTTTCTGTTCGGAATACAATTTATACCGCAGAGGACTGTGGTATCTAAAAAAAAATTCGTACCGAAGAGCAAAGTTGCTTGGACGAGCAAATTCATACTGAAGAAAAAAATGTGTAGGGAAGTATTTTTACTGTGGGAATAAAGTAGCTAAAAGGAAATAGTTGCATCATAGACCAAATTTAGACCAGAAAGAAAATTTCTGTGCATAGTAATTTTTTTTCGGTGCAAATTCCTTATCCGTCCAAATTTTGCCTTCGATCCAAATTTTTCTTTCATACGAACTGTCTTTTCGATACAAATTTTTCTTTGATACAAATTTCGTCTTTGGTATGAATTTCCGGTTCAGTACAAATGTTGTACTGGATAGGGAATTGATCCGAAGAGAACATTTGTATCAAAAAATGAATTTCTATGAAATGGAACATTTCTACCTAAGACAATATTTGTATAAAAAAAAACATTTCTACCCAAGAGAATATTTGTCTAAAATAGAAAATTTGTGCCAAAGAAAAATATTGCACCGAAGAGAAAAAACGTGGCAGGAAAAAAGTTCCTTTCCTGCCACATTTTTTTCTCTCATGATACTTATTTCATCGGGACGAGGGTATAATAAATAACGAATCAATCAGCATGTCTATGAAATGTTTATTTTTTTTTCGACTAGCTGGTTAGATTTGTGCCAGAGAAAAATATTGCACGGGAGAGAAAAAATGTTGCAGGAAAAAAGAAGTTCCTTTCCTGCCACGTTTTTTGCTCTCATAATACTTGTTTCATCGGGATGAGGATATAAGGAATCATTTTATATTTTTTTCGACTAGCCGCCTAAATAAGTTCGCCTTGACGGCTCAGTCGTGTCCGTCCTGCATATTGGACACCGCTGATCCCGCTGCACGTTCCAAATTCGCTCAGCACATGTTGCGCAGCTGCATAGATGGCCACATGGCCAAAACGAGTGGGTCGCCCACGCAAGAAAGCATATCTTGCATGAAACTGTAAAAAAATAAATAAAAACAAGAAGTACACACAAGTTTGACTGTATTGCCGATAATTAGTGCAAAGTGCATGTCAATAACATCGATGTTCCAAGAAATACAAGAGTTAGGTGTAAACGAAAAGTAACAAAGCGTTTGCATGTAGCATTAGCGACATCACGGGTCACATTCGCTTGAAAGAGGAGCGCTCGTTCGAATCACTACTATTTCAAACACCCGCTGACGTCACCGCGGTTCATACGGACTCTGAAGAGAAGCGAGCCTACGGTTCCGATGCCTGATGACTAGATACATTAGCGGTGATTAAGTTTAGTAAAACTCCGATTTATATGAAGAAGTCTATTTTTATTTTTTGGTTGGTTGAAAAACGGTTTACATTTCTCTGTGAATATTTTTTCTCTGGTCGATAATTCGAATAAAGTTTTGTATTATGCTGTGCGCGTTTGAAGATTTTATTAAACGAATTAGGGGTAAAAGGACGTGCATCTTTTAATCAACCCCTATTTTATTAGAAATTATATTACAGTGATGTTATTTAAACTAAGAAAGTCAATCCACAGAATCATGCATGCCTTATTCAATCTCGAGCGTTTGCAAGAAATACCGGCGATCTCGTGGGCCCTGCGACTCACTGCTATTTTAAACAAACGAGAGTATCACCGCGGGCCACATTGACTTTGAAAAAAAGTGGCCCTACGGATCCGTTGCTTGATGACAAGGTAGACTGCGGCCGTTCACGTCTGTGGAGCTCTGATTCGAATCAATAAGTCCATTTTTCTTAATTTTACAACGCGTAATTACGATCACTCGGTTATTCAGTAATCTGTGTCCATTTTTTTCAGACTTCTAATGCTTTCGTGCTAACGAATTCGAGTTTTTCTTCGGGTTGCTCTTTCAGGTTTCGCGAATTTCATCATCAAGCGCGTGTAGACGAGAGGGGGTCACATGTATCTTTTCCACCCCTGCTATGCTATTAGCAATATTACAGAGATATTCTGAATAAAAATGTTAATCCATAAAAGTGTGCATCACTTATTTCCTTCCAACGTTTGCACGAAATAGCAGCGATCTCGTGGGCCACGTTGACTCCGAAGAGAGGCGACCCTACGAACCGCGGGCCCGTCAACTCCGAAGAGACGCGGCCCAGCGACTTACCACTATTTCAAACAAATGCCAGTGTCACCTGGGCCACATTGACTTCGAAAAGAAGTAGCCCCACGGATCTTTTGCCTGATGGCAAGGTACACTGCAGCCGTTCACCGCTGTAGAGCTCAGTTATTTCGCTATGTTATTAGCAATAATACTACGGAAATGTCATTTAGAACAAAAATGTCAATCCAAAGAAATACGAATGACTTACTACCTTCCAGCGTTTGTAAGAAATAGCGGCCATCTCGCGGGCCACGGTCTCAGGAAAGAAGCGGCCCTACGAAGCGCGTGCCCCGTCAACTCCGAAGAGAAGCGGCCCTGCGGCTTACGACCACAGTTTCATACAAACGCCAGTGTCACGGTGGGCCACATTGTCTTCGAAAAGAAGCGGCCCTACGGATCTTTTGCCTGTGTCATTCAACTCTGTGGAGCTCTGATTTGAATAAAAAAAGGAATCGTTTCATTCATGAAAACGTATAATGACAGAAAAGAAGTGGCCCCACGGATCTTTTGCCTGATGGCAAGGTACACTGCAGCCGTTCACCGCTGTAGAGATCAGTTATTTCGCTATGTTATTAGCAATAATACTACGGAGACATCATTTAGAACAAAAATGTCAATCCAAAGAAATATGAATGACTTACTACCTTCCAGCGGTTGTAAGAAATAGCGGCCATCTCGCGGGCCACGGTCTCAGAAGAGAAGCGGGCCTACGAAGCGCGGGCCCCGTCAACTCCGAAGAGAAGCGGCCCTGCGGCTTACGGCCACAGTTTCAAACAAACGCCAGTGTCACCGTGGGCCACATTGTCTTCGAAAAAAAGCGGCCCTACGGATCTTTTGCCTGTGTCATTCAACTCTGTGGAGCTCTGATTTGAATAAAAAAGGGAATCGTTTCATTCATGAAAACGTATAATGACACTCTGTTTCTAATGAATCCGTCATATTGTAAACGGAAGGAAGTGAAGAGTCTCAAGTGTCCACTGCGGCTTATTGATGGTGAATGAATTATTGACAAAGTGATATACTAATAAAGAACAAGTTATTGATAAATTAATTGATATACTGTGTTAGAGGCCGACCTACGACGAGCCTATACGTTTGTGTTTCCCCCCCTCCCCCACGATCGACTTGTACAAGCAACGATAATCACCGTGCGATAAGGCGAGTTAGTCGTTACGAATCCTCGCCCGCGCTTAGTCTGTCCGAACGAATAACAAACCGTGCGACAATCAACGTCCGACCCGAGAAGCTTTACGCTCCGAGAGAAACCCACGCTCCCGTACGCGACCGATTTATGGGTGTAATAGTATTATTATCATAATAAACCTTTCCCTTCTGTTGTTTTGAAACCTTTTTTGTTTTCTCTCGTCGCGCTATCCCGCTCCGTATCACCGGCCATTAACAACTGATTGAGAAAAAGCCACTGCATTGAATATTCCTTAGATGCGGCTTCTGATAAAGAAGAAGCAAGTATTTTGAAGATTGCTTGGAATTAATTTCTTGATAACTCGACGTCATGTTGCATATGAGCCATTCCATATAAAGTTGTCATAAAAAGATGCCATTATCATGGTGGCATTTATTAAGGATGGAAACGTGTTTGTTTGGGTTGTCCACACAACATGGAATGACTCATAATTTAAAAAATGTGTAGTCGTAACAACATCATTGCTATGAAAACACTATCATCATAAAATATTACTCTTTTGCGTAATAAACTTTCTTTTATTATTTCTGCTCATTTAGTCGTAATTTGCAGTAGTAAAATACCTTTAGATAACTATTTTTTAATAAAATTACGATACCTTCAACTTTATACTAATTACAAGCATTAAAGGATACCAAAATTCCGATAGTTTTAGTGAATGTTCATGAGACTGAGTAATATGAAAAACGGTTGTAGACGGTAAAAATCGAAGCTTGATGGCTCTAGTTTTTATGTTCAAAGGTCAAATCTTTTCATCATCTAGAGCGAGAGAGAGAGGAGGTACCAGCGATGCTCATACCTCTCGATTTCGTCACGTCCGTGTGCCTCGGGCGTTAATAGTATTGGTGTGAAATTGTTTTTCAATTTTACGGCTAAACTATTTGAGATAGAGAAAAAACATCGCATTCACCTAGGAGGTCAAATCTTCCATTCTACAACTTTTGTTCGAAACTTTTTCGTGATTTCCTCTTGCTTCTCGAAATAATGCATATTTTTCGGTTTTTCACCTTTTTCTTCGCCGCTAATAGTTAAAAGTCCTAGAAATTCGGATTCCCCGGGACGATTAACATAGGAATGTTAATCGACCCGGATTGTGTTTCACTAAGCGGTCGCAAAAATTTTCGACTATGTCCACTTTTGACTGGACTATAGTGAGTTGGTTTGTTTGGATTTGTTTGCGTTATAATTATAAATTTGCATTAATGCATAAGAATTCATTCATACTCTACCCGACGTTCGTCATTTTTGTACCAAAATTTGAATCATTACAAATAGTGTCAGTTAACATTCATAAATTCGAAAAATTTTACACGTAAACCACGTGGGTACATGTATCGAAAAAGGTAAAATGAATTAAAGGAAAAAACTCGCCCCTGGCGGGAATCGAACCCGGGTTCTCCACGTTCTAGTATCGCTGGCTACATAGTGAGCCACGCAGATCGTTGGCAATAAAATCACCGCCCGTGCTGCAGATTCGCTCGAATATTTCAGATTCGAATTTCTGGCATAGTTCTGGTCATCTAGCCTAAATACTTTGCAAAATTGTTATTCGGGGGTTAACGTCTCAGTACGATAATTGGCAAAAATTACGGAAATGCGAACTTCGTACCATCTCCATTTGAACTAATAGAGATGACGGCCTTACGATATACCAGCCAGCCGATAGACCGCCAGCGCCATCTCGCAGCTTCACTCTGAAGCGCAAGTAACGTATTGCTCGATTCGCCATCCGGGCCGTTTTACATTTTGACCCTTCGCGATTTTAACCACTCGACTTTTTGGCCGTTCGTTTTAATGATTTTCTGCATTGTGAAACGTCGCCATTTTTTTAAATCGGAGAATTGTCGTCTCGAATTATTTGGTGTTATGCATACAGGCCCATCGATATTATGTTTTTCGATATTTTATTAAATCTGATTTTTGTTTTCCGCTATATATCAACTTCCGAGATGTTCATATTCGTAATTGTTATTTTCGACTTTACAGACTCTAGTAAGATTGGCCCATCTATATTCGAACATTCGGCATTTTCGAATTCGACATTTTGGCCCATCTGCATATCGATCGTTCGACATTTTTCCCCCCACCCGTTACGAATATTATACCGTATTCGATATTTGAGAAATATTAGCAGTTTTTCATTCTTGTAATTCAATTTCAGTGTGTGCAATATGGTGAAAGTGTGCACTCTACTTTGGACGTACATACTCGTTTTGTACACTGAAAAATGACACAAGAATTAAAAACTAAAGTGTTTTATTTTAAAAACTATGCTTTATCTGTACTGTATGCGTATTAATCAAATACCGTATCACTTTGTCTTAAATTTTATTACTCTGACACTTAAGATGAATGAAGGTACATCAGCTGTGAACCGTCTTCATCGGACCCATGTTTTGCGTGTATCTATACATGTACTCCGGAGCACCCCAGCGCCGTCTATCTCGGATACCGTTTTGGGGACGAGTTGAAAGGCCGAGTGTGGTCTCCTGTATCTAGTCTCCATGTTTAAGTGTGTGGACGACAATTCGAGCTCGCAACACTGGTCGCCACGTGCCGTAGGCACGGTCTTACATACAGGTATTTCAACCAAGGTAAATTTGAGTGGTGGGGGTAGCCGCGTTATCGTCCCGATTTTCGTTATCGTCACCACGAGGATCGCTGCTATAGAGTGATGCAGGCTGTGTGAGAGAGACGGAAATATATTTCAAAAGTAAACAAAACCCAAACATAACCGCTGATTCACGCGACCACACGCGACGTGCTCTACTTGTAAACTGGTAAAAACGAACCCCTCGACCAGCACGACATCACATTGATACCTATATAAAAAACATTTATATTCATTGTACCCACTTGGATAACTATAGTCTTTTGGTTTTTTTCAGGTTTACGATAAAGTTACTTTTAATTGTATTTCGGTCCATCATGCATTTTTGACATTGAATATCATAATTTGCCTACGCCAGCCAATTGTGCAGCTAGGTTAGGTTCCTTTGAGTCAACAATCGACTTCCATCTCTCTCGCACAGCCTGCATCACTCTATCGCAGCGACACTCGTGGTCGCTAGGCGAAACGGCCGGTGATTCAATACGGTGACATACCCCCACCCCCAGAGTTTCAAGGCCTGTATGTAGGACCGTGTGTACGACCGTGCTCGCCAGAAACCACTAAACTCCTCCATGTTGTTTTCCACTGAAAACCACCAAATTCCTCGCTCTTATCATCAGAAATCACCAGAGTTTACTTTTCCTGCTGGAAAAAAAACACCGAATCCAAGACGCGTATATGAAGCCCAAACCACAAACGGTGTGAAGTTAAAATCTAATACGACAGTAATAAATATACAGGGTGAGGTACTAACAGTTACCACCTTGAATATGTCTGTAAGTATCGACCTCACAAAAAAATGTTTGAAACAAAAGTTGTACCGTACGAAAGGGGTCATCAAATGCGACCATTTTCTTTTATTTCCGTGGAGGCGCTGTCGCACAGTAAAGGTCACCTCCACTTGTTCAAACGGAATGGTACATTTTTTTTCAACTATCTTCTAGAGCATCGAAAACTGCATAAAAAATATTTATGGGTCAAAGTCGTTCAAGGTCATTTAAGATCAAAAAGTGCCATGAACTTTATTTTTATGTGAAATTACCTCTATTCACAGTAGATGTTCACAGCGATCGCCATTGGAGTCAATGCAGTATTGCAATCTCATCACGAATTTCTTATCACTTCGGCACTTATCGCCGAAGTCTTGCCTTTGTCTTCTATGTAAACAACGGCAGCAAACCTACAATGTACACGGAACATTGTACAATGTTTCGCCCAAACAAACCCAAGATAACGATAGTAAGAATGGTGAGACTAGTATTAATGAATCAAGCGAATGTAAATGATGTATTCTTTTGAAGAGCAAAGTGATATGCTTCTAATTTACGGAGAATGTCAGAAAAATGCAGTGAGAGCTAGAGACTTATACGCTGAAACATTTCCTGAACGTTCTCATCCTACACGCCGTACATTTCAACTTGTGTACACTAAACTGAGGACAACTGGATCCTTAACCCGTCAGGAAAGTAACCGACAAAAGCGAGTTACTAACGAAGAAACGGAAACGGGGGGGAGGCCGGAGTGGGGGGTTTCGCTATAGTGGCCCCATTTTTTTTCTGTTTTCTGAAAATTCATTTTTAATTTGTTTTGCTCACCGTTGCTGCTCCATGTGACGGTGAACTCCGAGGGTACGTACACACACACACACACACACGCACACACACACACACACACACACACACACACACACACACACACACACACACACACACACACACACACACACACACACACACACACACACACACACACACACACACACACACACACACACACACACACACACACACACACACACACACATACACACACACACACACACCCACACGAGCACGAGTGTCACGGCTCGTTCTCCCACCCCTCCGGCTCGAACGAGTCGTCGAACCCGTCATCGGGCCACCCCGCGTCGTAAAAAGCGACGGGTTCGGGCCCGTCGTTCAACGCCGCGATGAGTACCGTCGCGGTTCTCTACGAGGTCCGCGAGCAGGTCCGAGACGAAGGGGATGGTTTCAAGATGTGCGATCCCCGAAACCGTGCACTGATCACGAGGCCCGCAACAAACGCGCAAAAGGGCGCGGGGGTATACAGCGAGTCCGCGTCTACGTACCCGCTGTACCCCTCATCCACGAAAAAAACTTCACTGTATCCCTCGGAGTCGCACGACACTATGTTCCCGCGGAGTACGTCACAGCCGCCCGCGGGGATTATCACGCATGACGCACCCGGCGCAACATCGTCGAACGGGAGACGTACTCCTGCCCGACGCTGCACGTAAAACGCGTACAGGGCTTAACGCAACCACTCGTGCGTTTCGCCCGTCGCCACTGTGCGTATATGTACGGCCAAACCGTCGACGCGGGAAACACGGCACGCGAACGGCGCCACAGGGAGCTCGAGGCACTCGGGGTACATAGTAGTGTAATGGGGCCGATTCTACTCCAAAATTCCTACTACCGACATGTTACCGACATTTAGCCGTAACTCGAACCAAAAAAGCGGTCGGTAAGGTAGGGATTTTTGGGGTAGAATCGACCCCTGCATTATCGACTGTCGATGTCTACTTACCGACCGATGGTGGGGCTCTCTGCTTACCGACCGATGGTGTGGCTCTCTGCTTACCGGCCGATGGTGGGGGCTCTCTGCTTACCGACCGATGGCGATCCTCTCCACCGACGGGTGGAGGGGGGGGGGGTAAACACGGGGACCCACGACCGACTCCTAGCGAGGCCGCGCAACGACTGACAAAGAGTCGAAGTGCTTTGTAGTAAAAGGGACTTCCCCTCCCGCCAGAAGGAGGGAGTGGCGGTAGGACGAGTGGAGGGGGGGCTGATTTCTCAGAAATCCTCTCCGTGACCTGACAAAGAGCCCCTCCCCTCCAACAGTCAGCGGAGAGAAGAAGGGGGGGGGGCTGATTTCTCAGAAATCGTTTTAAAAATTTGAGGATGGTGAGTCATCGGGCGTCTTCTGCGGCTTGACCCCCCCCCCCCCATTCCGATAGTTTTGTCTATACATTGACGCGTTGAAACCTGTCAGCGACTTGAGGTGTTGAATGATTATTTTCGGAGAATTTGAAACCTAGGGGAGGGGGTGTTTAAACATCGATTGACCAGTCAAAATGGCGGTTGGATTACGTCAGATTTTTTCTAAGAATTACGTGGAGATTAACATTTGTGTGTGTGTGTGTGTGTGTGTGTGTGTGTGTGTGTGTGTGTGTGTGTGCGTGTGCGTGCGTGCGCGTGTGTGTGTGCGTGTGTGGCGGTGAGGCTTCCGGCGCGTGACATTTTTCTGCGCTCGGCCCCCCCCCCCCCCCCACAATTAGTAGGTGATAGGAGGAAATAAACAGATCAAAAAGACCGCTGTTTATACTGGAGCCATGCGACGTTTCACGCGCGTGCAAACACACACACACACACACACACACACACACACACACACACACACACACACACACACACACACACACACACACACACACACACACACACACCTTGCAGATGCTGCGCTTGACAAAGAACCCCCCCCCCCCCCAATCAAATGCGATATCGGTGACCGTCGTCTCGGCCGCCATGAGAAATAAATGGGGGTGTCTAGAAAAATATTTGTCAGTATAGCCTCCCCGCCGACATGAGTCATTTCAGAGATTCAAAAAATGCCGTTTCTCAAAATTTGAATAAGTTTGCCTACGATCAATTTCGAAACGCTCCTCCTCCCCCCTCCCACTCAAAAGTTCCAAAGATCAAAGGGAGTGAAGCATTTAACGATAATGTTCATCCCAGGCGATACGGAGCTGTAGGTGATTCGCGGAAAAAATAACCTCTTGTCGAGAAGTTGCTGCGGAAGACTGCGCAATAAAAACGATCATGCGGTGCAGCGAAAAACAAATTTCGTCCAAGAGACGGGAATTAAGAGTGCGCATCGAACGATTGTTGAGAGACATTCAGAAAAACAAATTTCGTCCAAGAGACGGGAATTAAGAGTGCGCATCGAACGATTGTTGAGAGACATTCAACAATTGAAGGGGGAAATAGACTCGTGGGCGCAGATGCATTCGCTGAGGATGATATTTGATAAAATTAATTTGGAGCCACGGCCCGCGAAAAATCTCCTCACCGACAAACGTCATTGGTCTAAGGCATTTCGAAAAAAATGTCGAGTACGAGATTGAAAAGAGAGCACCGTCTCGCTGCTTGGAACTCGATCTTGTGTATACAAACTCGACGTTCGAGCGGGCGCGCATACGCTCACACACACACACACACACACACACACACACACACACACACACACACACACACACACACACACACACACACACACACACACACACACACATGCGGCGGTGAGGCTTCCGGCGCGTGACATTTTTCTGCGCTCGGAACCCCCCTCCGCCCCCCCCCAATTAGTAGGTGATAGGAGGAAATAAACAGATCAAAAAGACCTCTGTTTATACTGGAGCCATGCGACGTTTCGCGCGCGTGCAAAAACGCACACACACACACACACACACACACACACACACACCTTGCGGATGCTGCGCTTGACAAAGCCCCCCCCCCCCCAATCAAATGCGATATCGGTAACCGTCGTCTCGGCCGCCATGAGAAGTAAGTGGGGGTGTCTAGAAGAATATTTGTCAGTATAGCCTCCCCGCCGACATGAGTCATTTCAGAGATTCAAAAAATGCCGCTTCTCAAAATTTGAATAAGTTTGCCTCCGATCAATTTCGAAACGCTCCTCCTCCCCCCTCCCACTCAAAAGTTCCAAAGATCAAAGGGAGTGAAGCATTTAACGATAATGTTCATCCCGGGCGATACGGAGCTGTAGGGGATTCGCGGAAAAAATAACCTCTTGTCGAGAAGTTGCTGCGGAAGACTGCGCAATAAAAACGATCATGCGGTGCAGCGAAAAAACAAATTCGTCCAAGAGACGGGAATTAAGAGTGCGCATCGAACGATTGTTGAGAGACATTCAACAATTGAAGGGGGAAATAGACTCGTGGGCGCAGATGCATTCGCTGAGGATGATATTTCGAAAAAAATTCCGTTTCTCAAAAAATTTGAATAAGTTTGCCAACGATCAATCTCGAACCGCCCCCCCCCCCCATTCAAAAGTAGAAAAAAATTAGAGGACGTTAAGACAATTCCACAATCTCAACCAAAGCACGCTGAGGATTAAAAAAATTGGGTTAAAGAATTTAGGGCGCGAGGTACACGAAATTAACGATAGCGACCACGAAATTAAAGCCCCAACGACCTTAACTGTCCTAGCTAGATAAATATATAAACTTCGTCACTCGCTCTCAAGCGACGAGCGATATAGATCATGCGCACGAATGATGTGGTGACCACGTTACCGTCAAGGTCACTGCGCCTGCATTCGAAGGTATAGACGCGCACTCCAAAATTCGACACCTTGCGCGTCGAGCTCGTAAACCGATAAACTGCGCAGAGAGTGGCGACGACGAGACGGAGTCCGAGATAGTAAGACCCGTACGCACTAGGCGATCCGCGGAGGGCATCGACCCGGAATCAGCTGTGGGCCCTGGCCAGTGCAAAGCACTCCCAACTCCGGACACCAGAAACCGCACCGATCCCAATTCCGACAAATTCAGATTCCGGCTCTCTCGATTCACAACCCTCTGAGGATGAGGATGCTCCAGCGAAGAAAGGGAAGACATCAGAAAGGAAGAGGGTGACAAATTTCCCAAAAAGTGATTCTTTCAGACGACACCTTTGCCAATAGATAATAAACAAAAATATTAAATTATATATATGTATATATATATATAAATACTTACGTAAGATTGATAAATAAAAAACGAATCATAGTCAGAGATCTGCATAGATTTGTTTCTCGGTATTTTTTTGAAGTTACAATTTTTCAGTAGCCATCCAGTAATTTTATTATGTAGCCGAAAGTCTCGGTTTTCCTAGTGCAGCGTTGACTTCCGAATCTCGCGCTTTTCGTCACGCTGCCACCGTCTCGTGTCTCGCCTGCACGAGGGTATTTTCCCCGGAAAAATCTATTGCCGTGACACGACTGTTTCGTGTACGGTGCGGGGCGCGAGCGCGGATGACAAATTTTGGAAAAATCAAGTGCCAATGGGTGAAAAAGCCCTTTTGAGTAAAAAAAATCATGACACTTGCGATATTCAATTTTTTCTATAAAATTTTAGGGTGCTGCTCTTGTGATATGATAGTTTAAGGCCTTAGGCATAATTAGGTATAAAACCTTAGGTATAAAATCGTGTGCGAATGTAACAATTTTTTTCGTATGTTTTTACTTAGAACATAAAACAAAAATTCTCGTCAATCTACATTAGAATTGCTAGTGAAGTACGTTCGGAATTTAAAAAATATTGTTTTGCTCAAAAGTTGTAGGTATTTGAACTTACGAAATGAATTTTCAGTAAAAAAATTTCGTTATAACTGCTCATAAACTGCTCATAAAATGAAAAGTTGTCGATTAATCAGAAATTCCATTCGTACTTCGCTGCGAAATGCAATTAGGAACATAACGTTTAAATTTGAATCAAATCGAATGAAAATTGTTGAAGTTATTTGTCACGCCAATTGGAAAAAAGCTCTTTCGAGAAGTTTCGAGTAGTAGAGTACATCGAAAAAAAAAACAACAGCTTCATATTCATACTAAATAAATGTGTAATTAATTTTTCGCGTGAATCACTTTTTCATACGAAAAAAATTGTCAAATTTGCACATGATTTTATACCCGTTAGCCGAAGGCCTAAGGCCTCAAGGATGTTGAGTCCCCAATCGCAAATGATAATAAAATTCTGAAAATTTGGTACGTTTTTGTATGAAGTATTTCAAAGGTCGTGTAAAAAAAAATTTCACGACAATTAGGAAGCTCGTTATTGAACAATTAACATTCACAAATTAAATGTTGTATTATGGAAACTGATGTAACTTTGCAATAAGTTTTTTTTGACCTCTCAATTTTGTAATATCTACAATATACTGAAAGCAACGGAAACAAAACGAAGTTTATTGATAAATTTTTTTTTATTTCTTTTAAAAATTGTTCTTAACGAAATGTTAATTTTTTAGTAACGAGCTTCCTACTCGTCGTGAAATTCTAACACGACCTCTTAAATACTTCACACAAAAACATACCAAATTGTCAGAATTTTCTTATAATGTTATATTTCAACCCCTAAGGAGGTTGAACTAATGAGGATAGAATTCTGCAAATTTGGTATGTTTTTACATGAAGTATTCAGGAGGTCGTGTAAAAATTTCATGACGATTAAGAAGCTATTTATTGAACAATTAATATTAACATGTTTCATAGGGACTCAACATCCTTAAGGAAAAAAGTAGCTCCGTATTGGGAAATAGTTGAAGGAAAATAGAACTACCCGTAAAAGGGCACGGAAAGCGCCGTTAGAAGCCGGGCCAATTGCCCTGGCCGCAATGAAATCCCTGCATTACGACATGCTCATGCAACAATGTAACAAAGAGCGTCAGATGCTTCGAAGCAGCTTGTCTTTGGCGACGCAAGCTCCACCAACCGTACCAAAGAGCCATGCAGAGAATCGCATGCTCCAACCAACGGTGCACGATCTATATCCCCAACGTACTCGACTACACGGAGAAAAACCCACTGCCTAAACCACGGTCCTTCCCTTGAGTTTTCACGAGAAGCCATACGATGAACTTAATCACATTGATTATTCCATTTTTGCCATAATTCCTTCAAGATTTAAATAAGTAAATACATAAGGAAAGCGAAGAAAAAAGAAATTTCTTTCATGTTATAAATAAAATATATTCATAAAACCATAAAATTCATGATTATGTTCTTTTTTCACTTTAATATGTTTGTCACATACAGAAGCACAAATATTGCCAACCCATAAGATATATGAAAAGAGAAACCCAAACAGCCATTATTACTCCGCGACAACAATCAGACGAATATATATGGCGATAGTGCTGCGCGAGAAACTGAAGAGCCATGGAGACCAGAGAACATCAGGGGTCGTATGCTGCGAAGACGCCCTCCGGTGTCGACCATGCTGGGTGATCCCAATCGTCCTCAGGATGAACCTTTCCCCAGCCCCCCTCGAACATCCATCGGATGGAGTACACGTCGAACCCGGTCTCCGCATCCAACAACCTGAGTTCTCTCCGGTGTTCCGTCCTCTCCGCACGATGGGATCGTGCCATCAACCCGAAAATTTTTATCAGAAGCTGCGAAGAAATTATGCCCCCCCCCCCCAGAATTAATAATAGGCGTAGACCAGAAGGACACCATCCGAGGATAACAACCAAAACTCACCGTCTCGAAATCCATAGCTGATGCACCAGAGCAACGGTTCAGCAACGACGTCAAGTAAAATCGACAGAATACATAAAAAATTCTCCCCACCGTCGTTTAAATACGCTTCGCCCCCACCAGGATCTACTCCGATTGAGCGAGATGCTCAATCCGAGTCACGTCGCTAGAAAAAAAAGAAACGCGTGTGACACCCTATGTCCAACGATCCCTGTCATGGCGACGGTTAACGAAGAACGAGCGCGTGCAAAAACGCGCACACACACACACACACACACACACACACACACACACACACCTTGCGGATGCTGCGTCACGAAACACTCCGCACAAATTTCGGCTACACATCTTATGCGTGGTCCGGTAACAAAGCGAAAGTACCCCTTCCACCAGCCCCATATTTTCTGGGGGGGGGGGGGGGACTGTCTCCACCTCACGCAAAAAAAATTCGCATGCGCCTCCCGCATAGTGCTCTCAAAATCAAAATCAAAAGCAAAATCTCAAAATTTCATGAAAATCACCAAGTGTCATGAAAATCACAAAATACCACGAAATTCTCAAAATGTCGCGAAAATCTCAAAATGTCACGACAATCTCATAATTGCATGAAAATAAAAAATTGGGTTTGTTTGGGTTTGTTTGAGGTTGCTTGGGCATGTTTGGGCTTGTTTGGGTTTGTTCAGGGTTGCGGGGAGTTTGTTTGGGTTTGTTTAGGGTCGCGTGGGTTTGTTTGGGTATATTGGGCCCATACCCCCAAACAAACCCAAACGAACCCACGCAAACCCAAACATGTCCGAGCAACCTCAAACAAGACCAAACAATCCCAAACACCTCTCAAAATCAAAATCAAAATCTCAAAATTTCATGAAAATCACTGGTTGGGCCCTAACCCAACCAACCCCAAACAAACCCACGCGACCCTAAACAAACCCAAACAAACTCCCCGCAACCCTGAACAAACCCAAACAAGCCCAAACAAGCCCAAACATGCCCAAGCAACCTCAAACAAACCCAAACAAACCCAATTTTTTATTTTCATGCAATTATGAGATTGTCGTGACATTTTGAGATTTTCGCGACATTTTGAGAATTTCGTGGTATTTTGTGATTTTCATGACACTTGGTGATTTTCATGAAATTTTGAGATTTTGCTTTTGATTTTGATTTTGAGAGCACTATGCGGGGATAGAAATACGAACTACCCGCGAGGTCGATGGATTGAGACTAAATTTTACGAACCGATGATAGAAAATTATACAAGTGTAAGATAAACCGTGGTGGCTCGAAACATGATGGCTGACGGTATATGGATTGATAGTAGACAGATTCGTATGCAAGGTAATTGGAGGCAATAAACTTGATTTGATTGCGGGTTACGAACGACTAAGCTCTGAATACAATGGCTTTTCCGGGTTCGCATGCGAATTTTTTTTGCGTGAGGTGGAGACAGTTTTTCGCCCCCCCCCCCCAGAAAATATGGGGCTGGTGGAAGGGGTACTTTCGCTTTGTTACCGGACCACGCATAAGATGTGTAGCCGAAATTTGTGCGGAGTGTTTCGTGATAACGCGGTGACCGATTGCTTCAGGCGGCTCGGCTGTTGTGATGCTCTGCTCTGGTTACCGGGTCGAATCATGCAGGTTTATTTTTTTACTCCATGCAGAAAGCCGGCGCAGAGTTTGGAGTGAGGTCCTGTTTTGATTTTTCGAGATGCGGCATTTCGTAGAAATATTTGCCCTGGACTATGGTCTTGTTGAAAACTGAGAGCGTCAGTGGAGTTGAACCTCCGTGTGTTACTCGAATGGGTGCTGGGATTGTTATTTACGCCTTTTCAAAGCGTACGCGCCTAATCTCGTTCTTCGTTAACCGTCGCCGTGACAGGGATCGTTGGACATAGGGTGTCACACGCGTTTCTTTTTTTTCTAGCGACGTGACTCGGATTGAGCATCTCGCTCAATCGGAGTAGATCCTGGTGGGGGCGAAGCGTATTTAAACGACGGTGGGGAGAATTTTTTATGTATTCTGTCGATTTTACTTGACGTCGTTGCTGAACCGTTGCTCTGGTGCATCAGCTATGGATTTCGAGACGGTGAGTTTTGGTTGTTATCCTCGGATGGTGTCCTTCTGGTCTACGCCTATTATTAATTCTGGGGGGGGGGGGGGCATAATTTCTTCGCAGCTTCTGATAAAAATTTTCGGGTTGATGGCACGATCCCATCGTGCGGAGAGGACGGAACACCGGAGAGAACTCAGGTTGTTGGATGCGGAGACCGGGTTCGACGTGTACTCCATCCGATGGATGTTCGAGGGGGGCTGGGGAAAGGTTCATCCTGAGGACGATTGGGATCACCCAGCATGGTCGACACCGGAGGGCGTCTTCGCAGCATACGACCCCTGATGTTCTCTGGTCTCCATGGCTCTTCAGTTTCTCGCGCAGCACTATCGCCATATATATTCGTCTGATTGTTGTCGCGGAGTAATAATGGCTGTTTGGGTTTCTCTTTTCATATATCTTATGGGTTGGCAATATTTGTGCTTCTGTATGTGACAAACATATTAAAGTGAAAAAAGAACATAATCATGAATTTTATGGTTTTATGAATATATTTTATTTATAACATGAAAGAAATTTCTTTTTTCTTCGCTTTCCTTATGTATTTACTTATTTAAATCTTGAAGGAATTATGGCAAAAATGGAATAATCAATGTGATTAAGTTCATCGTATGGCTTCTCGTGAAAACTCAAGGGAAGGACCGTGGTTTAGGCAGTGGGTTTTTCTCCGTGTAGTCGAGTACGTTGGGGATATAGATCGTGCACCGTTGGTTGGAGCATGCGATTCTCTGCATGGCTCTTTGGTACGGTTGGTGGAGCTTGCGTCGCCAAAGACAAGCTGCTTCGAAGCATCTGACGCTCTTTGTTACATTGTTGCATGAGCATGTCGTAATGCAGGGATTTCATTGCGGCCAGGGCAATTGGCCCGGCTTCTAACGGCGCTTTCCGTGCCCTTTTACGGGTAGTTCTATTTTCCTTCAACTATTTCCCAATACGGAGCTACTTTTTTCCTTAAGGATGTTGAGTCCCTATGAAACATGTTAATATTAATTGTTCAATAAATAGCTTCTTAATCGTCATGAAATTTTTACACGACCTCCTGAATACTTCATGTAAAAACATACCAAATTTGCAGAATTCTATCCTCATTAGTTCAACCTCCTTAGGGGTTGAAATATAACATTATAAGAAAATTCTGACAATTTGGTATGTTTTTGTGTGAAGTATTTAAGAGGTCGTGTTAGAATTTCACGACGAGTAGGAAGCTCGTTACTAAAAAATTAACATTTCGTTAAGAACAATTTTTAAAAGAAATAAAAAAAAATTTATCAATAAACTTCGTTTTGTTTCCGTTGCTTTCAGTATATTGTAGATATTACAAAATTGAGAGGTCAAAAAAAACTTATTGCAAAGTTACATCAGTTTCCATAATACAACATTTAATTTGTGAATGTTAATTGTTCAATAACGAGCTTCCTAATTGTCGTGAAATTTTTTTTTACACGACCTTTGAAATACTTCATACAAAAACGTACCAAATTTTCAGAATTTTATTATCATTTGCGATTGGGGACTCAACATCCTTGAGGCCTTAGGCCTTCGGCTAACGGGTATAAAATCATGTGCAAATTTGACAATTTTTTTCGTATGAAAAAGTGATTCACGCGAAAAATTAATTACACATTTATTTAGTATGAATATGAAGCTGTTGTTTTTTTTTTCGATGTACTCTACTACTCGAAACTTCTCGAAAGAGCTTTTTTCCAATTGGCGTGACAAATAACTTCAACAATTTTCATTCGATTTGATTCAAATTTAAACGTTATGTTCCTAATTGCATTTCGCAGCGAAGTACGAATGGAATTTCTGATTAATCGACAACTTTTCATTTTATGAGCAGTTTATGAGCAGTTATAACGAAATTTTTTTACTGAAAATTCATTTCGTAAGTTCAAATACCTACAACTTTTGAGCAAAACAATATTTTTTAAATTCCGAACGTACTTCACTAGCGATTCTAATGTAGATTGACGAGAATTTTTGTTTTATGTTCTAGGTAAAAACATACGAAAAAAATTGTTACATTCGCACACGATTTTATACCTAAGGTTTTATACCTAATTATGCCTAAGGCCTTAAACTATCATATCACAAGAGCAGCACCCTAAAATTTTATAGAAAAAATTGAATATCGCAAGTGTCATGATTTTTTTTACTCAAAAGGGCTTTTTCACCCATTGGCACTTGATTTTTCCAAAATTTGTCATCCGCGCTCGCGCCCCGCACCGTACACGAAACAGTCGTGTCACGGCAATAGATTTTTCCGGGGAAAATACCCTCGTGCAGGCGAGACACGAGACGGTGGCAGCGTGACGAAAAGCGCGAGATTCGGAAGTCAACGCTGCACTAGGAAAACCGAGACTTTCGGCTACATAATAAAATTACTGGATGGCTACTGAAAAATTGTAACTTCAAAAAAATACCGAGAAACAAATCTATGCAGATCTCTGACTATGATTCGTTTTTTATTTATCAATCTTACGTAAGTATTTATATATATATATACATATATATAATTTAATATTTTTGTTTATTATCTATTGGCAAAGGCGTCGTCTGAAAGAATCACTTTTTGGGAAATTTGTCACGCTCTTCCTTTCTGATGTCTTCCCTTTCTTCGCTGGAGGATCCTCATCCTCAGAAGGTTGTGAATCGAGAGAGCCGGAATCTGAATTTGTCGGAATTGGGATCGGTGCGGTTTCTGGTGTCCGGAGTTGGGAGTGCTTTGCACTGGCCAGGGCCCACAGCTGATTCCGGGTCGATGCCCTCCGCGGATCGCCTAGTGCGTACGGGTCTTACTATCTCGGACTCCGTCTCGTCGTCGCCACTCTCTGCGCAGTTTATCGGTTTACGAGCTCGACGCGCAAGGTGTCGAATTTTGGAGTGCGCGTCTATACCTTCGAATGCAGGCGCAGTGACCTTGACGGTAACGTGGTCACCACATCATTCGTGCGCATGATCTATATCGCTCGTCGCTTGAGAGCGAGTGACGAAGTTTATATATTTATCTAGCTAGGACAGTTAAGGTCGTTGGGGCTTTAATTTCGTGGTCGCTATCGTTAATTTCGTGTACCTCGCGCCCTAAATTCTTTAACCCAATTTTTTTAATCCTCAGCGTGCTTTGGTTGAGATTGTGGAATTGTCTTAACGTCCTCTAATTTTTTTCTACTTTTGAATGGGGGGGGGGGGGGGGGGGTTCGAGATTGATCGTTGGCAAACTTATTCAAATTTTTTGAGAAACGGAATTTTTTTCGAAATATCATCCTCAGCGAATGCATCTGCGCCCACGAGTCTATTTCCCCCTTCAATTGTTGAATGTCTCTCAACAATCGTTCGATGCGCACTCTTAATTCCCGTCTCTTGGACGAATTTGTTTTTTCGCTGCACCGCATGATCGTTTTTATTGCGCAGTCTTCCGCAGCAACTTCTCGACAAGAGGTTATTTTTTCCGCGAATCCCCTACAGCTCCGTATCGCCCGGGATGAACATTATCGTTAAATGCTTCACTCCCTTTGATCTTTGGAACTTTTGAGTGGGAGGGGGGAGGAGGAGCGTTTCGAAATTGATCGGAGGCAAACTTATTCAAATTTTGAGAAGCGGCATTTTTTGAATCTCTGAAATGACTCATGTCGGCGGGGAGGCTATACTGACAAATATTCTTCTAGACACCCCCACTTACTTCTCATGGCGGCCGAGACGACGGTTACCGATATCGCATTTGATTGGGGGGGGGGGGGGGGCTTTGTCAAGCGCAGCATCCGCAAGGTGTGTGTGTGTGTGTGTGTGCGTTTTTGCACGCGCGCGAAACGTCGCATGGCTCCAGTATAAACAGAGGTCTTTTTGATCTGTTTATTTCCTCCTATCACCTACTAATTGGGGGGGGGGGGGCGGAGGGGGGTTCCGAGCGCAGAAAAATGTCACGCGCCGGAAGCCTCACCGCCGCATGTGTGTGTGTGTGTGTGTGTGTGTGTGTGTGTGTGTGTGTGTGTGTGTGTGTGTGTGTGTGTGTGTGTGTGTGTGTGTGTATGTGTGTGTGTGTGTGTGTGTGTGTGTGTGTGTGTGTGAGCGTATGCGCGCCCGCTCGAACGTCGAGTTTGTATACACAAGATCGAGTTCCAAGCAGCGAGACGGTGCTCTCTTTTCAATCTCGTACTCGACATTTTTTTCGAAATGCCTTAGACCAATGACGTTTGTCGGTGAGGAGATTTTTCGCGGGCCGTGGCTCCAAATTAATTTTATCAAATATCATCCTCAGCGAATGCATCTGCGCCCACGAGTCTATTTCCCCCTTCAATTGTTGAATGTCTCTCAACAATCGTTCGATGCGCACTCTTAATTCCCGTCTCTTGGACGAAATTTGTTTTTCTGAATGTCTCTCAACAATCGTTCGATGCGCACTCTTAATTCCCGTCTCTTGGACGAAATTTGTTTTTCGCTGCACCGCATGATCGTTTTTATTGCGCAGTCTTCCGCAGCAACTTCTCGACAAGAGGTTATTTTTTCCGCGAATCACCTACAGCTCCGTATCGCCTGGGATGAACATTATCGTTAAATGCTTCACTCCCTTTGATCTTTGGAACTTTTGAGTGGGAGGGGGGAGGAGGAGCGTTTCGAAATTGATCGTAGGCAAACTTATTCAAATTTTGAGAAAGCGTTTCGAAATTGATCGTAGGCAAACTTATTCAAATTTTGAGAAACGGCATTTTTTGAATCTCTGAAATGACTCATGTCGGCGGGGAGGAGTAGTAGAGCTGGAGCGGTTCTAACTCAGGGATCTCAGGGGGGAGCGGGGCGGGGGAGTCGAGCGCGGGGAAGCCGGGGTATGCATGGCGGGGGGGGGGGGGGATCCTGCATGCGGCAACCGAGTGCGGGGTTCCGGGGGGGGGGGGGGGGGGTTCGAGAGTGGGGAGGCTAGTTTTTCCGGGGTAGCATGTCAGCCGCGGGGGGGGGGGGGGGATCCTGCATGCGGCAGCCGAGTGCTGGGTTGTGGCGGAGGGGGAGGGGGGTGTTAAAGAGTGGGGAGGCTAGTTTTTGGTGACGATGTCTTCCAGGCGATAGCTGGACCCGCGGGCGAGAGGGGGAAGCCGCTGTCGACTCTGTGGGGGAGGGTGCATCATAGAGTCGCGTTTCCTTGAAAACCCATAAAATCTGATAATTTATTATCAACATTATAGATGTAAGCGGAGCATTTTTGTCTAGACTATTCACAGGAGTATATATATATATATATATATATATATATATATATATATATAAAACTTAGCCAAATGTGTGAATGTGTGTGTGTGTGTGTGTGTGTGTGTGTGTGTGTGTGTGTGTGTGTGTGTGTGTGTGTGTGTGTGTGTGTGTGTGTGTGTGTGTGTGTGTGTGTGTGTGTGTGTGTGTGTGTGTGTGTGTGTGTGTGTGTGTGTGTGTGTGTGTGTGTGTGTGTGTGTGTGTGTGTGTGTGTGTGTGTGTGTGTGTGTGTGTGTGTGTGTGTGTGTGTGTGTGTGTGTGTGTGTGTGTGTGTGTGTGTGTGTGTGTGTGTGTGTGTGTGTGTGTGTGTGTGTGTGTGTGTGTGTGTGTGTGTGTGTGTGTGTGTGTGTGTGTGTGTGTGTGTGTGTGTGTGTGTGTGTGTGTGTGTGTGTGTGTGTGTGTGTGTGTGTGTGTGTGTGTGTGTGTGTGTGTGTGTGTGTGTGTGTGTGTGTGTGTGTGTGTGTGTGTGTGTGTGTGTGTGTGTGTGTGTGTGTGTGTGTGTGTGTGTGTGTGTGTGTGTGTGTGTGTGTGTGTGTGTGTGTGTGTGTGTGTGTGTGTGTGTGTGTGTGTGTGTGTGTGTGTGTGTGTGTGTGTGTGTGTGTGTGTGTGTGTGTGTGTGTGTGTGTGTGTGTGTGTGTGTGTGTGTGTGTGTGTGTGTGTGTGTGTGTGTGTGTGTGTGTGTGTGTGTGTGTGTGTGTGTGTGTGTGTGTGTGTGTGTGTGTGTGTGTGTGTGTGTGTGTGTGTGTGTGTGTGTGTGTGTGTGTGTGTGTGTGTGTGTGTGTGTGTGTGTGTGTGTGTGTGTGTGTGTGTGTGTGTGTGTGTGTGTGTGTGTGTGTGTGTGTGTGTGTGTGTGTGTGTGTGTGTGTGTGTGTGTGTGTGTGTGTGTGTGTGTGTGTGTGTGTGTGTGTGTGTGTGTGTGTGTGTGTGTGTGTGTGTGTGTGTGTGTGTGTGTGTGTGTGTGTGTGTGTGTGTGTGTGTGTGTGTGTGTGTGTGTGTGTGTGTGTGTGTGTGTGTGTGTGTGTGTGTGTGTGTGTGTGTGTGTGTGTGTGTGTGTGTGTGTGTGTGTGTGTGTGTGTGTGTGTGTGTGTGTGTGTGTGTGTGTGTGTGTGTGTGTGTGTGTGTGTGTGTGTGTGTGTGTGTGTGTGTGTGTGTGTGTGTGTGTGTGTGTGTGTGTGTGTGTGTGTGTGTGTGTGTGTGTGTGTGTGTGTGTGTGTGTGTGTGTGTGTGTGTGTGTGTGTGTGTGTGTGTGTGTGTGTGTGTGTGTGTGTGTGTGTGTGTGTGTGTGTGTGTGTGTGTGTGTGTGTGTGTGTGTGTGTGTGTGTGTGTGTGTGTGTGTGTGTGTGTGTGTGTGTGTGTGTGTGTGTGTGTGTGTGTGTGTGTGTGTGTGTGTGTGTGTGTGTGTGTGTGTGTGTGTGTGTGTGTGTGTGTGTGTGTGTGTGTGTGTGTGTGTGTGTGTGTGTGTGTGTGTGTGTGTGTGTGTGTGTGTGTGTGTGTGTGTGTGTGTGTGTGTGTGTGTGTGTGTGTGTGTGTGTGTGTGTGTGTGTGTGTGTGTGTGTGTGTGTGTGTGTGTGTGTGTGTGTGTGTGTGTGTGTGTGTGTGTGTGTGTGTGTGTGTGTGTGTGTGTGTGTGTGTGTGTGTGTGTGTGTGTGTGTGTGTGTGTGTGTGTGTGTGTGTGTGTGTGTGTGTGTGTGTGTGTGTGTGTGTGTGTGTGTGTGTGTGTGTGTGTGTGTGTGTGTGTGTGTGTGTGTGTGTGTGTGTGTGTGTGTGTGTGTGTGTGTGTGTGTGTGTGTGTGTGTGTGTGTGTGTGTGTGTGTGTGTGTGTGTGTGTGTGTGTGTGTGTGTGTGTGTGTGTGTGTGTGTGTGTGTGTGTGTGTGTGTGTGTGTGTGTGTCAACATTTCAACCACCTCGTCCGAAAAGTCTCAAATTTTACGACTCTTTTTTTTTCTTACGTCGAGCGCCAGGGGCCGTCATACCCTATCGCTTCGCATGTGCAACTCGGGCCTCATCATTCCATAGGTCCACACTTGAAAACCCATAAAATTTTACGACAGCAAGCGACGAAGACAGTGATCCGGGGAAAAAATGCGTTTCCATTTTACCGGGCTTTAGTTTTTCATCTCTGAATGGAAATATATACAGAGAGTGCAACGTCGAACCTTGATGCCGACACTTGAGATCATACAGGTCTGGACAAGTTAGTCCAATGGTTCAGGATTTTTTCTTCGTTAACACCACTCTCCAAGCTATTAGAATTTTTTTTTTTTGCTCCGCTATTCAGAGCATATACGATAACGCGGTGTTTATGTTGAAAAACTATAAACTTTCGGAGATCTATGGATCGGAGACCTTTTTAGGCTTCGACCGTGGACCACTTGAGCGCCGAGAGCCCATAAATTTTTTTTTTTCACTACACGCATCTTGACTGAGATGCTCTTTTATTTTTCCCGGCATTCCAATGCCATATTAGAACATTCTCGTGGGTTGGTGATATTTTCCGAGATGATAGGGAAAGACGGAAAATGTCTAGAGGGGAAAACCATGCTTAATGATCTGCTGCGCTCAAAAGTGTTGGCACTTTCGATCGAGCAGTCAGTTAGTGAACATCATCTCTTTTGGGAAGCCTCATTTCATCAAATATGGAGAGCAACGCGGAGAAGTCAGAACAAATCTTGCACGACCAAGCCGCGCTCCTAAGTTCATTCGAAGATTTTGCTGTGTGGGAACAACGGTGCGTTGAGTTTATCGAAGAATTGGAAACGCAAAGCCGCATTAAGCGCCGGCGACTATCAATTGGACTTCAACAGTCATTGATAGCCCAAATAGCGCGACTGGAAGGGTTGAGGAATTCTGTGCGTAATCATTTTATACACACGGGTGCAGGACACGGTCATCATGGGCTAATCTGGCGAGAGATTGACACATCCTTCAATAGTCGAATATTGACCGGTTCCGTAATCAATCGCAATCACATCGAACCACGGCAATTTCTCAACGATGCTCGCGACCTGGTGCTTCAACATGTGCAAAATACTATCTGCAAACATAACAGTATTAAAGTTAATACAGTGTTTAATGGCGAATTCGCGAGTGGAGACAAACATGCCAATAAAAGTGTCAACACGCGAAACTGTGAACTATTTAACACAAGCGATTTGAATGAGTGGTACCAGCAATGCGTTATGGAGCTATTAACCAAACTCGATGAATTTCAAGAACAAGATAGTGGCTGGGCTTTGCGGAAAATACTTAACCTCACGATAAATGTGAATAAGTATAATCCGATGCGTGCTGGGTGCTCCATATCATTGCCGCGGGAAATAATAATGAAGCGGGCTGTGATTAACGTCAAATCGAACGATAATGCATGTTTCGCATGGGCAGTTGGCGCTGCTCTACACCCAGCTGAACGAAACAGTGACCGTCCGTCATCTTACCCACATTACTCAAGCATACTGAATCTACAGGGCATTCAATTCCCGGTAACCATACACCAAATAAAAAAATTTGAGCTGCAAAATAATTTATCCATCAACGTGTATACCACCACCACCAACAAAAAGGACATTGTTCCGATACGCGTGACTCAGCAGAAGAAGGAGAAGCACATCAATTTGCTGTACATGCAAGATACTGAGGACGACAATGTGGGGCATTTCGTATGGATCAAGAACTTGTCGAGACTCGTGAGGGCGCAACTGAGCAAGAGGGAGCATAAAAAATATATATGCGATCGGTGTGTAAATTTAGCATTATTAGTACAAAATTATATATCTACTAAAGGAGAAAATTGATAAAAAAAAAAATCTTGTTTGTTTTGCAGGTGTTTGCATTACTTCGGATCCGAGGATAAATTGCAGTCGCACGAGGTCGATTGTGGAGCAATAAACGACTGCGCGATCCGACTACCGAATGACACCAACAAGTGGCTCCAATTCACCAACTTTAGCCGGAAAGAGCGACATCCCTTCATTGTGTATGCCGATTTGGAGTGTGTTTTAGCAAAGACTGATGAGAAGAACCAAGCAAAAGATATGTATCAACATCATGAAGTGTTTAGTATAGGATACTACGTGTGTTGTGCGTATGATCAAACACTATCTTCATATCACTCACGTCGCAGTGTCGATTGCGTTTCGTGGTTTGTCGAAGAACTGAAAAAACTAGCATTGCGCATAAAAGAAATTTTCTGCGACAACGTCCCAATGATTTATCTGACACCGAGCGAGTGGGCCAGTTTTCGCAACGCGACCCAATGTCATATATGCAGGAAACCATTCGCGCAAGAAGATGTACGCGTTCGAGATCATTGCCATCTGACTGGACGCTATAGAGGCCCTGCCCATTCTAATTGCAATTTAAACTACAAACAGTCATTCTTCATTCCCATAGTTTTTCACAATTTATCCGGTTACGATGCACATTTTATAATCAAGGAAGTAGCCACAGCGTTCGAAGGAAAAACCGATGTGCTTCCAATCACAAAGGAGAAATACATCTCCTTCACGAAGCATGTTGAAATTACAGACGATTCAAAACAGAAGATCCAATTGCGCTTCATCGATTCATACAAATTCCTCAACACCAGTCTCGACAAATTAGCCTCATTTTTGACCGAGGACAAACTCAAAATTTTACGCATGCAATTCCCAACGCTATCGACGGACAATTTCAGTTTGCTGACGCGAAAAGGGGTCTTCCCTTATGAGTATATTGATGACGTGACCAAGCTAGACGACACTTGCCTACCACCACGTGACGCATTTTATAGTTCCCTGACAGATGCTACAGTATCTGAGAGTGAGTATGCACATGCTGAGAAAATTTGGGAGCGGTTCTCCATTCGAACGCTGGGTGACTATAGCGATTTATACTTGAAGACAGATATCTTGTTATTAGCTGATATTTTCGAAAACTTTCGAAATACGTGCATCGAGAGCTATGGCCTAGATCCCGCGTATTACTACACATTGCCGGGGTATACCTGGGATGCAATGCTGAAACATTCGAATGTCAAGTTTGAATTACTAACCGACATCGACATGGTTTTATTCGTTGAGCGGGGTATACGCGGTGGTCTCAGTCAATGCTCAAACCGATATGCACACGCTAATAACAAGTACATGGAGTCGTTTGATCCATCGAAAGCATCATCATACTTGATGTATTTTGACGTCAACAATTTGTATGGATGGGCAATGTGTCAACTTTTGCCATACGGAGATTTTCGATGGGTCAACGACGTGTCCAAGTTTGATCCATCTTCCATCGCGCTAGATTCACCAACAGGCTACATCCTTGAAGTCGACTTGGAATATCCACAATCTCTACATGATGCGCACAAAGACCTGCCGTTTTGTCCAATACATGAAAAACCGCCGGGTAAGCAGGGGGAAAAGCTGTTAGCAACCGTCTGTGATAAAAAACGCTACATCATTCACTATCGAAATTTACAGCAGTGCTTACGACATGGACTTTGCCTCACGAAAATCCATAGGGTATTACAATTCACACAATCCCCATGGCTACGTTCATATATCGAGTTAAATACGCAATTTCGAACGCTGGCCAAAAACGATTTTGAAAAGAATTTATTCAAATTGATGAACAATGCGGTGTTTGGCAAAACGATGGAGAATGTGCGCAATCATGTAGATGTAAAGCTTTTAACAAAATGGGAGGGCAGGTATGGCGCAGAGGCAATGATTTCGAAGCCAAACTTCCACAGCCGAAGTGTTTTTTCGGAAAACCTTATTGCTGTAGAATTGCGCAATCTCGAGGTGAAATTCAACAAGCCGATATATGTGGGTATGTGCATCCTCGACATATCCAAAACGTGCTTGTATGGATTTCATCACGAGTATATGGTGCCTCTGTATCGGGATAAGTGTAAAATCATGTATACCGATACAGATAGTCTCATATATGACATTGAGAGCGATGATATGTACATGGACATGAAGCGCGACATTGTAAAATTCGATACGAGCGATTATCCGGTGGACAATAGGTATGGTATGCCGCTTGTCAACAAGAAGGTACCCGGTCTCATGAAAGACGAATGTAATGGTGCAATTATGACCGAGTTCATTGGACTTCGATCGAAAATGTATGCGACACGTGTTGAGGGTAAGAATGACACTAAAAAAGTCAAAGGTGTCAAGAGCAGTGTTGTGGCTAGGACAATCACGTTTGACGATTATGCCCGATGCTTGAAGGAAGACATTGAAATGATGCGTAGTCAAACGTGTATTCGATCGAAGTTGCACAAGGTCTACACCATTCGTGAGACGAAAATCGCTCTAAGTCCTCATGATGATAAGCGGTATATCATACCTGGGACCTCTGAGACCCTACCATGGGGGCATTACAGCATACCGTTGTAACAAAGTATCATGCATATAAACTCGATGTAAAATTGTGTACATTTTTGTAAATACTTGATGTATAAAACTTGTGAAAATTGCGTATGTTTTTGTAAACATTAACTCGATGTAAAACTTGTTTGTTGTAAATATTTGATTTTGCAAAAATGGACTTTTGTAAGTAAAGGAAACGGCTTTTGTAATCCATGTGTACCCATTATTTCCCGCATACACTGTTCGAGAGTAGGGGGAAGAAGGGATTGGAGGGAGAGAAAACGCCTGCTGTGGCGCACCACGTTGACGGGTAGAAAGAGAGTCATAAAAGTCTAAATGTTTTTGGCCTTTTTTATTGACGACTACAAATCAGATTTACTTATCCAACTATTGTGGGCATTGTCGAAACCCAGCCATTTTACAAACATTCGATGACCGCGCTTCTTTAAAATTTTTTCTATGAGATAGATATCGGGGTACTTGACACGGAGAAGCTCTTGTTCGTAGAAACCACCGGCGATGGGTTCATCTTTATGGTCCTTCAAACGATACGTCACTGGATGCGTTTTCTTCACACGAGATACCGTAAATATTTCCGTTGTCCAATTTGGCGTGTAACCCTTTTCGAAAACACTCTTAAATTTGCTGATTCTCACTTTATCGCCAGGGGTGAATTTCGGTGGTGTTTTTATTGGCGGCTGAGTCTTATTGAAAACTTGCCGCAATATTTCCTTCTCATTCTCCGCGTTGACATTTCTCGGTTTCATCTTAATGGTACGGTGTACGGAATCATTATATTCAGCTACTAGATTATCAAGAATATCGATCCACTTATAATTACCACGAAGACTAAATTGCATCCACATCTTATTTTTCAATGTACGATTGAAACGCTCGCAAATGGATGCCTCCAAGTTGCTATATGTTGAATACATGTGAATATTGTACTTTTTCATTAGGGATTTAAAGTGACAATTGTAAAATTCTTTTCCCTCGTCGACGTGCAAGTGCTGTGGTATGCGTCCCTTAACGAGTATCGACTTCATTGCGGCTGCTGCATCTTTACCACTCTTACTCAGTATTGGTACGGCCCAGGCGAATTTTGAGAAAGTATCGATGACGGTGAGGAGGAATTTATGTTTGGTGTTTTGATGTGCGTACGATGACATATCGACGAGATCAGCTTGCCAGGTCTCATCCAAGCCGCGGATGTCCACATGTCGACGCGGATAGTTTCGTCGAGCAGGCTTATGTAGCTCCAGCACGAGAGCGCTCTTTTTCTCGTTCATTTTCTAGTCCACTCAGTCGCGCATCCAGTGCAGCAATGATCCGTGAATTACGAATCACCAAATCTTGTAGATTTTTGACATTGGCCTCGAGTGTCTTTGCAATATCTCTTATCGTAGCTTCAAGTCCATTAACCAGCAGCTGATTACTCTCGTTCATTTCTTTGCGAATGTTCTTAATGATAGTTCGGGATCTTTTGTGTAAAGTATTTAGAGTGATGGCGTCGTCTTGTCCTTCCGGATTAGCGATGTTACACAATCGTTTCTGCCCCACGTCATAATGACCATCTGCGGTGGTTTTAAACCCAATCCCAGGTCGGCCTGGAGGACCTTGCTTACTGAGGAGTACACTCTGACGCAATTGGCGTCCAAACACATCGACACTCATGATGAGAATGCATAAATTTTCCGACGCCGAGTTAATAAATTATTTCAGCTTCACGCAATTCCTCGATAATCGATATAATTTCATTCGCATGGGCCGAATTTCCGGCTGCTTGTGATGCCAGAAGTAGACGAAGACGGTCTACCAGCTCATTGGGATTGTCCCAATATACATAGTCCAATTGAGCGTTTTTTCTAGCCAGCTTATACGTTGGCATACCCTTTCCCACGTGGTGATCGGCTATATTTGCAATATAAGTGTTGAATTTGTGACAGGTATTACGTCGTATGGCCGCACTAGGCTTATAAAATTTTTTGTGAGCATTCGTCGCAATGACAATTTTTTCATAGTTTTTCAAATCGTCTGGTGTGAGAGTTTCGATATTGGGCACTTTTTTAAACAGCAGCTCAGTTAATCCAACAGTTTTCGCATAATTCACATCTCCCACACGAATATGTTGAGAGTCGAAATTTATCGGAGAATCACCAATCATTAATCGGTTGTTTGAGAGATTCCGCACACCATATGATACATCCAGGCTTGCTTTTCTATTTGTTCGTAACAGCAGGAGATATTCGGTGATTAAGTCATCGACATTTTGTGACTCATCATCATCATCATCCTCGTATATCAATTTGAAAGAATCTTGTGTTTCACTCTTGAAGGAATCGTGTGTCTCGTTCTTCAATTCATGTTTCACACTATTTATCGCATCTCCTTCTTTATCGTCGGCTTTTTCATCCTTGATTTCCTCCTTCGCCGGCTCACCGTTTTTGTATGACACCAATTTCTCCAATGGTCTGACTATAGGCTTAAAGACATCTCGCATTCTCTGCTCATCACTCTCTTTGCCAATTTTCATCATTCGATGCTTTCGTCTGATTGCATCGCTCGCCTTGGCAATTTCACGCAATACATTTTTTTCTCTCAACAGTTGTTCGCTCTTCATGTTGTCACTGTCGACGCGTGCACAATACTGCCTCTTGAACCACCAGCGACGATTCATTTATCAATGGTGAGAAAATCATCAAAACCTTGTCTATATCGACCCTCGTTCATATTGCTATCTTTGTCGATCGTGATAAATGCATACTTGTCGGAATTCCAGCATTTCATGCACATGTTTTTGAAGCATGTATAAGTCATATCCGTATTAACGTGATCGTTGTACACATGTTTGAGATTCATATCATCCTGCTTGAAAAGCACCACGAAATTTGCATTATCTCTCACGAGATGTTTGGGGATACGGGTGTACGTCTGACAAAGATAAAAACTGTCTACAATCTCATGTCTTCCCATGGAAAAGAATGCTCTAACATTATCCTGCTTTTCGCACGCAATATCATCAAAGATGAATATAGAGTGGGGACGTGCATCACTTGGTGCAATCACTTGTTCATGCTCATTGAATGGATTATATGTAACTCCATGCACAGGTTCAAGTAATTGTTCGAGCAACTTGTACTTTGGTTGCTTCAGCGACTTGGAATACAAATAAATGTTCTCAAATCTCAAGCCATTGGGATGGATGATGAGAGTGAGCAAAGGTGATTAAGTCATCGACATTTTGTGACTCATCATCATCATCATCCTCGTATATCAATTTGAAAGAATCTTGTGTTTCACTCTTGAAGGAATCGTGTGTCTCGTTCTTCAATTCATGTTTCACACTATTTATCGCACCTCCTTCTTTATCGTCGGCTTTTTCATCCTTGATTTCCTCCTTCGCCGGCTCACCGTTTTTGTATGACACCAATTTCTCCAATGGTCTGACTATAGGCTTAAAGACATCTCGCATTCTCTGCTCATCACTCTCTTTGCCAATTTTCATCATTCGATGCTTTCGTCTGATTGCATCGCTCGCCTTGGCAATTTCACGCAATACATTTTTTTCTCTCAACAGTTGTTCGCTCTTCATGTTGTCACTGTCGACGCGTGCACAATACTGCCTCTTGAACCACCAGCGACGATTCATTTATCAATGGTGAGAAAATCATCAAAACCTTGTCTATATCGACCCTCGTTCATATTGCTATCTTTGTCGATCGTGATAAATGCATACTTGTCGGAATTCCAGCATTTCATGCACATGTTTTTGAAGCATGTATAAGTCATATCCGTATTAACGTGATCGTTGTACACATGTTTGAGATTCATATCATCCTGCTTGAAAAGCACCACGAAATTTGCATTATCTCTCACGAGATGTTTGGGGATACGGGTGTACGTCTGACAAAGATAAAAACTGTCTACAATCTCATGTCTTCCCATGGAAAAGAATGCTCTAACATTATCCTGCTTTTCGCACGCAATATCATCAAAGATGAATATAGAGTGGGGACGTGCATCACTTGGTGCAATCACTTGTTCATGCTCATTGAATGGATTATATGTAACTCCATGCACAGGTTCAAGTAATTGTTCGAGCAACTTGTACTTTGGTTGCTTCAGCGACTTGGAATACAAATAAATGTTCTCAAATCTCAAGCCATTGGGATGGATGATGAGAGTGAGCAAAGCATTGGTTTTTCCACAATTTGATGGACCACAAAACACCGCACGTATGCTATCCGGCAATAACTGTCCATGACGCTTTTGTCTTTTCTCCCGGCCATCTTCGACAAATTCATCGAAATTTATCACGGGAAGGCTACCTCCGTGAGTTTGCTTCTTGGATGCCATCTCGCACAGGACTAACGGAAAAATCATATAAATAGCATTTTTATACGGATTCGCCGTCAGTCGAGTATTGTCTTTAGACATGATCGTTCATAGCGGTAAAGGTGTCGTCAATCGCCTAATCAACAATCTACCCGTTGAATTGCATCTGCCTGGTTATCAATATTGCGGACCAGGCACAAAGTTGGCCAAGCGTCTTGCTCGTGGTGATCCGGGCATTAATCCATTGGATGCAGCTTGCAAACAACACGATATTGCATATTCGAAAAATCCGGATAATCTTGAAGCGAGACATTTGGCGGATAAAGTGTTGGCTGAACAGGCTTGGCAACGAGTTAGTGCGCGAGACGCTAGTATCGGTGAAAAAGCCAGTGCTTGGGGCGTGGCAAATATTATGAAGACAAAGAGAAAATTTGGTATGGGGATAAAGGCCCGCAAGGGTGGCGTTTGTTTGAAAAAAATAATTGGCGCTGCGAAGAAGACAATGATTCAAAGTGATGATCCACATAAGATTATTAAATCAGCTCTAAAGGGTGCTCGTGCAGCTGTAAAGATGCAAGGTGGTAAAGTACGCACACCTCGAGTTCTACCTGTACCCCATAAAATTGGTGGTTTATTACCGTTCCTCGTGCCCATTTTTGCGGGTCTTAGCGCTGCGGGTGCTTTGTCAGGTGGTGCGGCGAGCATAGCTAAAGCGGTAAATGCTGCTCAAGCAGCTAAACGTGAATTGGATGAAAGTAAGCGCCATAATCGAACAATTGAAGCGATCGCATTGGGTAAAGGCTTACATCTGAAACCATATAAGCAGGGATTGGGTCTTCATATTAAGCCAAAAAACTAGAAGTTACGCTACCTCACCAACCTCTCACCGACATCGATCTTCTCAAATATGCGAAAATCCTAAAAATTCCACATTTTCGTGGAGTTTACATGCGCGATACATTGCCAGCGAGCGGGCCCCTCAAATGTGAAGCAGCAATCGTAAATTTGGATGAAAATGTTGGTCCTGGAACACACTGGGTCGCTTACAAAAAGACTGGATGGAAAGTCCTGTACTTTGATAGTTTCGGCAACCTTCCACCACCATCCGAACTCATGAGATATTTTCGTGTTGGTAGCGTAAATTATAATTATACTGGATATCAGGAGTATGATACGATTGAATGTGGACATTTGTGTCTCAAATTTCTTTGTCGGCAATTACAGCACAAAGACAAATATACACTATATATAGGGGGGAAATGACGTGGAGAATTCAGTTGTTAATTTACCAGCATCATGGATGAAAGTTTAACATTGACCATCTCTGGCTCATCATCCATACTCGAGGTGCAATACTTTCCCCCCATCGAACTCTCGCCACACAAAAATTATACTCTCGGTCTCGTGGAATTGTTGACTTTCAACTCTATTCCCAATATCGACGATGGTCACGATAAACTCTACGTGGGAGAAGAGGTGTTGACGATACCTACGGGTAGTTATGAAATAGAGGATATCGAGACGTTTGTACAAGCAGAGCTCTCGCGTAAAAACATCAGCATCAGCATTAAACCCAATAATAATACGCTACGCAGTGAGATCGAGTGTGATCATGATGTAAATTTTGAGCCGACAGATTCTATTGGACATCTACTAGGCTTCACCGCACGCAAATTGGAAGCCAATAAAAGACATGAATCTGACCTTCCTGTAGCCATTCTCAAAGTGAATGCCCTACGCGTTGAGTGCAACATTACCGCTGGTGCCTATATTAACGGACAAAAAGTACACACAATTCATGAATTCTTTCCATCTGTGCCACCGGGCTATAAGATCATTGAAGTTCCCTCACATGTAATTTATCTGCCGATTACAAGTCGAACGATTGATACGATACAGCTTCGCATAGTGGATCAAGACGGTGATTTGGTAAATTTCCGCGGTGAAGTAATCACCATACGCCTGCATATAAAGTCGTGATGGGTATAGTCTTCAATAGATCTTCCAATAACAATAAACAACCATGGATAAAAACGATCAGTCGTCGGCCAGCGCCCAAAGTGCTAACACCTCAAAACGTGCTACTCTTGAAGAGTTTGGGTCTCAAAGTGCGTGGCGAAAGCGTGTAAAAAATTATTTAGTCTGTGCTCTGTGCATCTGCTGCGTGAAATGGAAGAAGAAATCGTAGACATTCAGACACCCGTGGTCTTTGATGAATCCATCATCCATTGCGAGATTCACGCTCATCAGCCATATGCATCTTCAACCTTCAATAACAGCGATGAAATCCGTATTGCCATCCAACATCAAGACCTCTCCATCCTGCCAAGCAAGAGTTCCCTACACATATGTGGGAAATTATCCAAGCGTGATGGGATGCCAACCGCTGCTACAAGTCTCGTCAACAATGCCATTTGTCATTTGTTTGAGGAAGTGCGATATGAATTGAATGCCATAGAAATCGATCGTAATAAGAATGTTGGCATTACGAGTGTAATTAAGGGATATTCGTCTCTCTCACCGGCCAAAAGTTCTATGCTCGAGAACACTGGATGGCTCGATGTCGAAGAGACCAAGCAGATTGTAGATGTATCGGGAAACTTTGATGTGTGTATACCGCTCAGCATGCTCCTCGGCTTTGCCGAAGATTATCGTAAAATTGTCGTAAATGCCAAGCACGAGTTGATTCTCACGAGATCAAAGACCGATGATAATGCCATTGTACAAACGGCCGCCGAAGACTACAAACTCGTATTGCATAAAATAGAATGGCTCGTACCGTATGTAACAGTCTCGGATCAGCGAAAAATTCAGCTGTTAAAGTTTCTCGCCAAAGATGCACCAATCTCCATGAGTTTCCGAACATGGGAACTGTATGAATATCCATTGCTGCCTGCCACCTCTAAGCACGTGTGGTCTGTGAAAACTTCGAATCAACTGGAGAAGCCACGTTATGTCATACTCGCCATGCAGACGGGACGGAAAAATAAGAAACAACAAAATGCCAGCCACTTTGATCATTGTAACCTGAGCGATGTCAAACTTTACCTCAACTCACAATGCTATCCATATGGAAATTTGAATTTGAACATTGACCAAAATCAATATGCTCTACTCTACGAGATGTACGCAAACTTTCAACCGACCTATTACAACAAAGAGGCTGAACCATGGCTGAGCAGGATTGAATTTTTAGAAAAAGCCCCCCTCGTTGTCATTGACTGCTCAAAACAAAACGATTCTCTCAAGTCCGGCCCTGTTGACGTGCGTCTTGAGTTCGAATTGAAAAATAATATTCCGCCACCAACTTCAGCTTACTGCATGATCCTCCATGATCGCATTGTCGAGTACAATCCAATCAGCGGTGGGGTTAAAAAATTGGTATAAAATCATGCTGATGATTCGCACCCGCATCAGTCAACATGGAGCTTATCGTCGATGTACAGGGCTTCAAGAGACCCACGAACAAATTTGTCCTGAAGGAGATGTCCATCATCAAACTCCACGACAAGGATGCTGAACCGCTGACGCTCACCTTCGACGCACCATTTGCATGGGACTCTCTACCGGCCAAGTACAAAATGACAAACAAGTGGTTGGAACGCAATTTCCATGGAATACGATGGGAACACAGCGGCATACCGTACGAGGCAGCTAGAACGACAATTCGAGGAATCTTGCAAGGAGCTCCTACCATCTATGCCAAGGGATTCGAGAAGTGCTCATGGCTATCGAGATTCACGGATTCAGCAACAAAAGTCATCGATCTGGAGACTCTGGACTGTCCATCGCTGCAGAAGTTGCCGAAAATCACGAAATCCAAATGCCCGCATCATTCCTCCAACACGAAATACAATTGCGCCCATGCAAATGTAAAATCACTGAAAAGCTGGTTGAGTGTATACGAAGCGTTGTGTGAGCGAGGGTTTTTTTTTTTAAATGAATAAAAACATTTTGAACACATATCGTTCTCTCCATTTATTTCCACTATCTATGGCGAATACAGTTTGACGACATTTTTCTTTTTTTTTTTTTACATTATATTCGATGAAAAAGTTTTTTTTTTTGTACATTTTTACATAGCACTAAGCGTTGAAAACTCTATCATGATGACTGTGATGCAAACAGTCTTTGCACTCTACGATGGTGACGATGCCAGCTGCCGCTGAACTCGTTGTTTCCACCGGGCTTTCACGAGCGTTCTTTTCCACCATACTCAGACTCGAGCGTCGAAAACTCTACGATGGTGATGATGATGACTGTGATGCAAACAGTCCTTGCACTCTACGATGGTGATGATGATGCTGGCTGCTGTTGAACTCGTTGTTTCCGCCGGGCCTTCACGAGCATTCTTTTCCACCATACTCAGACTCGACGGAACTCGACGCTGTTGTATTTTCCACCAATGTACTTCATGTAGAGTTGACCATTGCGCGCCAGTTGCAGCATACTCTCGAACATTTTCACATCTTGATCGAAGGCCTTTACCAGCCGCGCTGGCAAGAAGACGGCAAACTCATTTGCAACGTCCACGATGTAGCGTTTTCCAAACTTGGTCTGTACAGCTCTCATGTCCGTGATTTGATGATCCGTATGGACGTGGAGTTCTGACAGCTTCTTCGTTGGGAGGAATTCCGCCATCAGGCTGACTTTGTTGATATTTGAGAGATCCATTTTCACTCTTTTTCAAAGTTCTTTTCGGAGAAGTTGATGGTGCGGTGGAATAGTGCAGTCTGAGCTTGGTCCATGAAATCATAAGCTCCCTCGTAGCCCCTCCACTCAGATTTTAAAAACTTCTCCCCACTTATCCAATCATAGGCGCGTTTAACAGGTTCAAACACGTTCGAAGAACCCCGCACGTAGAGCATTTCCCCCCTCGCAACACTTTCCACAGTCCCGACGTTGGGGTGGGGGACCATCAATGTGATCCTTCATCTGTGGCGTATTATAATGCTCCATGCATGGAAGATACGATATCACTTCACTATCATTCTGATGATGCTCCGGCAAACGATCCCACAGTAAGCCAATAAAGTTACCCCAATACTTTAGGAGCAAGACCTTTGGAACTTGTTCGAGCTCGTTTTTGGTCAAGTCCAGGGGGTGCTTGGCCGGATGCACTGCGTACATACTCGCACATCTGAACATCTTGACGTAATGTTGTGGAATGAAACCTCGACGGGTTGAAACTTGTTTTGGAATAACGCTGCAGCTGCATGCAATAAATAAAGCATTTTATGGGCTTTGGCGGGCCACCCTTCATATGGGAACTATCGTTATCTCACTCCCGAGAATTTTCCTAGCCATAGATGGGAGTTCCCCCCCCCCCACATACACACGCACACACACACACACACACACACACACACACACACACACACACACACACACACACACACACACACACACACACACACACACACACACACACACACACACACACACACACACATTCACACATTTGGCTAAGTTTTATATATATATACTCCTGTGAATAGTCTAGACAAAAATGCTCCGCTTACATCTATAATGTTGATAATAAATTATCAGATTTTATGGGTTTTCAAGGAAACGCGACTCTATGATGCCCCCTCCCCCACAGAGTCGACAGCGGCTTCCCCCTCTCGCCCGCGGGTCCAGCTATCGCCTGGAAGACATCGTCACCAAAAACTAGCCTCCCCACTCTTTAACACCCCCCTCCCCCTCCGCCACAACCCAGCACTCGGCTGCCGCATGCAGGATCCCCCCCCCCCCCCCCCCCCGCGGCTGACATGCTACCCCGGAAAAACTAGCCTCCCCACTCTCGAACCCCCCCCCCCCCCCCGGAACCCCGCACTCGGTTGCCGCATGCAGGATCCCCCCCCCGCCATGCATACCCCGGCTTCCCCGCGCTCGACTCCCCCGCCCCGCTCCCCCCTGAGATCCCTGAGTTAGAACCGCTCCAGCTCTACTACTGGGAGGCTATACTGACAAATATTTTTCTAGACACCCCCATTTATTTCTCATGGCGGCCGAGACGACGGTCACCGATATCGCATTTGATTGGGGGGGGGGGGGGGGTTCTTTGTCAAGCGCAGCATCTGCAAGGTGTGTGTGTGTGTGTGTGTGTGTGTGTGTGTGTGTGTGTGTGTGTGTGTGTGTGTTTGCACGCGCGTGAAACGTCGCATGGCTCCAGTATAAACAGCGGTCTTTTTGATCTGTTTATTTCCTCCTATCACCTACTAATTGTGGGGGGGGGGGGGCCGAGCGCAGAAAAATGTCACGCGCCGGAAGCCTCACCGCCACACACGCACACACACACGCGCACGCACGCACACGCACACACACACACACACACACACACACACACACACACAAATGTTAATCTCCACGTAATTCTTAGAAAAAATCTGACGTAATCCAACCGCCATTTTGACTGGTCAATCGATGTTTAAACACCCCCTCCGCTAGGTTTCAAATTCTCCGAAAATAATCATTCAACACCTCAAGTCGCTGACAGGTTTCAACGCGTCAATGTATAGACAAAACTATCGGAATGGGGGGGGGGGGGGTCAAGCCGCAGAAGACGCCCGATGACTCACCATCCTCAAATTTTTAAAACGATTTCTGAGAAATCAGCCCCCCCCCCCCCTTCTTCTCTCCGCTGACTGTTGGAGGGGAGGGGCTCTTTGTCAGGTCACGGAGAGGATTTCTGAGAAATCAGCCCCCCCTCCACTCGTCCTACCGCCACTCCCTCCTTCTGGCGGGAGGGGAAGTCCCTTTTACTACAAAGCACTTCGACTCTTTGTCAGTCGTTGCGCGGCCTCGCTAGGAGTCGGTCGTGGGTCCCCGTGTTTACCCCCCCCCCCCCCTCCACCCGTCGGTGGAGAGGATCGCCATCGGTCGGTAAGCAGAGAGCCCCCACCATCGGCCGGTAAGCAGAGAGCCACACCATCGGTCGGTAAGCAGAGAGCCCCACCATCGGTCGGTAAGTAGACATCGACAGTCGATAATGCAGGGGTCGATTCTACCCCAAAAATCCCTACCTTACCGACCGCTTTTTTGGTTCGAGTTACGGCTAAATGTCGGTAACATGTCGGTAGTAGGAATTTTGGAGTAGAATCGGCCCCATTACACTACTGTACATTTTTGGCGAACTGGTGTAAAAGAAGAAGACGAGACGCACGCGACGGAGTCTGAAGAACAACTGAAGCTGCTCGTCGTATGAAGAGCATCTTTTGCAGATTTTGACAGGTCAGCATAATTGCACGCGTGCGAGGTCGCCGATGCATCGTTCTACGATGAGCTCACCCGACGTTGAGCGCGATCGTTCTACGATGAGCTCATCCGATGCACAGTAGGAGAAAAGCCCAAAAACCTGGCCAAAACCCCAAAACATAAATTTTCGAAATAGGGTCAGTTGAGTAGTCATTCAGGTAGAGGACTAGTAACTGCATTCTATTGTGGAAGGGAAAGCCCTTTAAGTGTATACCTGCGCCGCAGCGTCAGTTGGCAGTTAGTGTTCGTGAAGAGTGTACGTGTCACGCGCTGAACAGACGAAAATAACGCTGACTTCAAAAACCCATAACTTTAAAGTGACGGGTTTAATTTCAATTCTGCCACATGGATACGACTTCTGGAGGTATGTAGAACATGTTTTTACATCGGTTGAATCTAAAGTTTATGTATAAATGATTGAAATGTAGTATAGCCTTCGGCATAAATAAAATTGAATAATTTTGAAAACTTATATTTTCAACGGTCCGAAAAGTTATATATTTTGTCACATTTTGCAAAGCTCCTAGTCTCGGCCTTTAGTTTAATGTATAAGCTTTCGAAATTTACAAGAGTTACCTGCGGAAAACGTGCGTCTTGTCCGTTATGATTTTTTTCGCATCGTGCGGTAG
Source organism: Ophion costatus (assembly GCA_951751655.1). Taxonomy (NCBI): domain Eukaryota; kingdom Metazoa; phylum Arthropoda; class Insecta; order Hymenoptera; family Ichneumonidae; genus Ophion; species Ophion costatus. The sequence goes on along the minus strand of OX632359.1, from coordinate 19,879,732 downwards.
CCGAGCGTGCACGCGGCACTATTGAGCAGCCTCTGCGCCTCTACCTGAGAATGGGTGAAGTAGCATCATAACGGACAAGACGGCTGTTATACGCTTGAAATAAATTATTTTAATATATATGTATGTGTATATATATATATATAAATTTTCTGTGATTTAATTATGATATAGACGTATGCATATATGTATATACATATTAAAATCAACCACATAAAAATTTCTTAAATATGAATGAAATGTTATAACATTCAAATAAAATATTTGAATATATATATATATTATATAGTAAGCAAAGCTTTCGTTTAACCAAATCCATGTCAATATTTTCTGTCTAATTTTCTTAAAATTATTTCAATTATTGCGGTTATTTATTTGGTAAAATAATGTACATTGTTCAAGTTTTTGTATTAATTGAAAATTTTATCTTTTCCTTCAACACCAATTTTCTACAATTTTATGTCTTTATTACAGGATCCGGTTACAAAGAATTGGTGCTGACAAGGAAAGAAGTATTTCTGATAATCAGAGAGCATTTATCCGATAAATTCGCTTCCTTGATCGAATTTATGGTAGAAAAAGTTTTCAAGGACACCGGACGTACAGTTGTAGTGCCTGAGGACTCGAAACAGACTTTTTCGATACTCTTCAATCAAATGAGAACGAGGTGGCAACAAGCTCACAGAAAATCCTGTGTATTTTTCAAGAATAACGGTGAATGGCTTAGCAAGCAGGTATGTTTTGCCGCACCTACAGACACTGTAGTAACAAGCCCGGGTAATACGGGCGGCCGCCCGTCCCTTGAGTTTACAATGTCCAGTGAAATATCTAAACGAAGGAAGACCCAAGATATTCGTACATCGTTCAACTCGGTCGAGTTAGCATACGCTACTCAGATGAGCCTTCGCTCTTCAGGACAATCCGACGCCGCAAAAGTTATTAAGGACGTAACAATGACGAGTCCTTTAAGAGCTTCCAAGTATCGTAAAGCTTACTCAGCAACGGATGAAATAACTTTATCCGAAGAGGCTGCACTTTCCGCTATGATTGAATATAAATTCTCCAAGAGTACTTACCAGGGAATGAGAAGATTAGGGAAGGAAAATAACTGTAAGCTATATCCGTCTTACGAAAAAGTGATGAAAGCAAAAAAGCGTTGTTATCCACCACGTGATGCAATCAGGATTACAGAGAGTAGTGCAGAAGTCCAACTACAGGCACTATTAGATCATACAGTTGAACGTATTTTACTCGTCCAAAATGTACTCATTCAAAGATTGACTCCAGATAATGTTCGTAAAATGGACTTGATTTGCAAGTGGGGTTGCGATGGAAGTTCTGGGCAAAGTGAATATAAGCAGACGTTCAGTGATGACAGCAAATCTGATGCGCATGTATTCTTTACTTCAGTCGTGCCATTACAACTCGTGTGTTATGATCAACAATCGAAGGAAGAAATAGTTGTTTGGAAGAACCCCAGACCCTCGTCTCCACGATTTTGTAGACCGCTTAGACTACTGTTTCTACGCGAAGACACAGAGTCAACACTTAATGAAGTCCAAATTGTTGAAGAACAAATAAAGTCACTTCGTCCATTCGAAAGTGTAATAGATGGAAAAGAAATCTCCGTAATGTACAAGTTGTTGTTCACCATGATAGATGGTAAAGTTTGCAACGCTGTATCATTGACGAAATCTGCTCAACGGTGCTATTTGTGTGGAGCAACCAGCAAAGATTTTAATGCCATCGACACTGTATTGCAAAGGGAAATCAATGAAACAAATTTGAAGTTCGGATTGTCGACGCTGCATGCGTGGATACGGTGCTTCGAGTATTGCTTACACGTGTCTTACAAACTCGGCATTAAAAAATGGCAAGCTCGAAGTGCCGAAGAAAAAAAAATTACTCAGGAACGCAAGAGGGCCATTCAAGAAGGATTCAAGAAGCAATTGGGTCTAAATATCGATCGCCCAAAGCCTGGATACGGCAGCAGCAATGATGGCAACACAGCTCGGCGATTCTTTGAAAATTCGACGGTTTCCGCTGCGATAACGGGGGTCAACGAAGAAGTTATTAAACGCTTGTACGTAATCCTACAAGTTATATCGTGTGGCCACGAGATAAACTGTGAAAGATTTGAACAGTATGCTATTGAAACGGCAAGAAAGACCGTTGCATTATACCCTTGGTACTCCATGCCTACTTCGGTGCACAAACTATTAATTCATGGTCCAGTGATAATAACTCATGCTCTATTACCAATCGGCCAATTATCCGAAGATGCTCAGGAAGCTCGAAACAAAGACATCAAACGATATCGAGAAGATTTTGCGCGAAAAAGTTCCAGGGTTAAAACTATGGAAGATGTTTTTCATCGGCTCTTAGTTACTTCTGATCCGTACATTTCAAGTGTCAGAAGACTACCACAGAAGAAGCTGAAGAGTTTGTCGCCGGAAGCAGTAGCGATGTTGATCGCTCCTAAAGTGACTGCTGCAGCAGACGAATTTTGCGCCGAGATTGAAGCCGTGCCGGGAGTTGTAATAGATACAAACTCGGATAATGATTCTGACTCCGACTCCGACTCCGATTACGATTTTGATTAAGAATAAAATTTTCTATTTTTGAAACGTTCCGTATGTATTTTGGAAATAAAAATAATAATTGCGAAGAATACACTGTTCACGTTTATTTTATTATGATGATTTTTTTAAATATATTAATTTATCTATTTAGCAGGATACTCGGCCATTTTGTTTATAACAATTTGCTGTAAGCTCTTTGTTGCAAGTTATAAACAATAGATATCGGATTGGTAATCAGCGACCTTGAAAACCCGTATATACCAATTTTTGTCAACATCAGGTAACTTTTTAACGTTCATGTCGGCCATATTGGATCGGCCATTTTTTTTACGATAATTTGGCTTGCGGATTCGTAATCAGCGACCTTGAAAACCCGTAAATACCAATTTTTGTCGACATCTGGCAACTTTTTAACATTCATGTCAGCCATATTGGATCGGCCATTTTGTTTACGATAATTTGGCTTTCAGATTCGTAATCAGCGACCTTGAAAACCCCTGTAAGCCAATTTTCATTCTCGTCAAAGGTCATTTGAGGTTTTGGCCAGGTTTTTGGGCTTTTCTCCTACTGTGCGTTCTACCACCACGCGATCTCTACCACCCTGTTTTGCCTGTGCGTATGCATCGGCGACTGTTGTTCTCTCTGTGCCGCACATGCAGCGAGTTGATGAACGAGGAAGAGTGTATGCATGACGATCCGGACGAGCGTGTGTTCGAGGGTACCTGGGTTGCCGATGAATTGCGAAAAGCCGTCTCATGCGGTTACACGATACTCTACATTGCCGAAATCTGGCAATACGAAGTAACGCAATTCAGTCGTGACACGCAATCGGGAGGTTTATTCGTCGAGTACATTAACACCTTTTTGAAGATCAAGCAGGAGGCGAGCGGCTGGCCTGAGAACTGTTTGGGCGATGAATCAGCCCAGGAGCGTTATATCGCTGGCTTTGAACAATCAGAGGGGGTTCGTTTGAATCGTCAGTCGATAACCAAAAACCCCGGCATACGCTCAGTCGCCAAACTATGTCTGAATTCGTTCTGGGGAAAATTCGGGCAACGCGAAAACCTGCCGCAAACAGTCGTAGTATCAACACGCAAAAAACGTATGGAGTTATTAACTAATCCAGAATACGATATTACAGGTATACTGCCGGTGAACAATGTAATTCTTTACGTCAATTATATTAAAACCGGTGAGACTGTGGTACCCTCAAGTATAGCTAACGCCGTAATAGCTGCATACACCACAGCACAAGCGCGTTTAAAACTGTATGGTTACCTGGAACGTCTGGGAAGACGTGCGTTGTACTGCGATACCGACTCCGTAATTTATGTAACGAGAGAACAATCTGAAGCCTACGAGCCCCCGATAGGCCAGTTGCTTGGCGATTTAACTAACGAGCTAACCACCTATGGCGAGGGCAGCCACATAAGAAGTTTCATTTCCGGCGGCCCTAAATTTTATGCATTCATCGTGCGTGCGCCTGACGGGACAGAGAGCGCGGTTTGCAAAGTTAAGGGTATCACGCTTAATTTTGCAAACAATGCGTTAATAAACTATGAGTCCGTACGATCCTTCATCGTGGACGAGCGAGAGGATCCTATTGTACTGAGATACGACGCCATTAGACGTACAGAACTTCACCATGTTGTCACGCGAGGTGAGACAAAAACGTGCAAGCCGTCGAGCATTAAGCGAAGACGTGACGGCCGGTATGGATCGCTTCCCTACGGTTATCGCCATTTGTAAAATATACTGGAAATATATTTTTTACGTAAAAACCCGAAAATCTTATTTAATATTGCACTGAGCCTAAATTTCCTCATTTACCGCTATGGACACGAGGTGGCAACATCCCTGGACTTCTATGATCTGCGGGCCGACAGGCTGCGGTAAAACGTATTTTGTTAAAAAATTTCTGAAATGTATCACGCATATGAACAGCGAACGTTTCGAGAGAATAATATTTTATTATTCCGAGTGGCAGACAGCATATACGGGGTACGGTGATGCTATAGAATTTCGCGAAGGATTACCCCAGACTGCCGATTACTCAAACGACCCCCGCGTGAAGCTCTTAATTATCGATGATCTAATGCGTGAAGCATCGAGCAATGCCGTTGTCGATCTATTCACCAAAGGCAGTCATCATAAGAACTTCAGCGTTATTTTCATAACGCAAAATTTGTTCCATCAGGGCCAAGGCCAGCGGGACATCTCTTTGAATGCTAATTATATCGTTATCTTCAAAAACCCTCGCGATCGTGCTCAAATACAGCACTTGGCTCGCCAAATATGTCCCGAAAATCCACGATTTCTACAGGAGGCTTATTACGACGCAACATCTAAACCGCACGGTTATTTGTTACTAGATCTGAAGCAATCAACACCCGATAATTGCCGATACCGCACATGTATTTTCCCTGATGATACACGCCATTTCGTTTACGTACCGCGAAAGAAATTAAAAAGCGGTGACACATATGGAGAATTGCCAGTTCTACGCCTGTGATGGCACGCAGCGGATCGTCTCTTTGCAAGAAGAGCGTTGCGATATTGAACGCTCTTCAATATCTCACCAAAGAACAGCGTGAGGCTATTTTGCGGAAAGCGGATTCTCGTATAATACGCTGCATTTGCGAGTGCGCTTTAAACGTTCTTCGCGGTAATATTCCTCTCAAAGCCAACCAGCGGAAAAAATTGCGCCGCCACGTGCCTCTTCTCAGGCGCTAAGCGGCAAATAGAGGCTGCTGGAAAAGTTAGAAGAAATTTGTCATTCAAAGCGGTGGATTTTTACCCCTGCTGCTTGCCCCAATCCTCGGTACCATCTTGTCAAATCTAATTGTCAAATAATGGAGCATGCCAGGAAAATGGTTCTGGTGCCCGAGGAGTGTCTATTACAACTAGATTCCCAAAAACGCAGCGTCAGCGATAGTGAGGCACAACCGATGAGCCAAGCGGAGAAAAAAATTACGGCGACTCTGAATCGTCTTGATATGGAAATGAGCGAAATTTTGAAATCTAACGAGTATGGCGACGAGCGAGAAAAATGGCTAGCGTATTTGCGCGTATTACAGCGTTATCTACATTTCGTCGATGGCGAACGAGCACAGCTGTATCATGATCTTGTGAAGGTACAAAAAAAAGACACACACCCCACGGAAAGTTCAGCATCAGTAGCAGCAGAAACACGAATGAACGATTCCATTATCGTTGAGAGTGTACCTGCGAAATTCCGCAGTAAAGCGAAACTCTTATTGCGACGCCTACATGATGCGCCGTCCTCAGATTTTTCTTGGGATGCAGCCGGCGTGGTTTCTGTCAATGGAGAAACAATCAAGCATTCAAATATTGTTGATCTTGTGAATGACGCAATGCGTGCGAGAAAGATGGCCAAACCGACGGGCCGTAGAGTCTTTGCAAATTTTTCAAGGGCTATACAGGCACCTCGTGAATTTGTCGGAAATAACGAATTATGGCTGGAAACGCAAGCCAATTCAACATTACGCTCACCCCACGGTAACAGCACCACCGACGTTGATGACGACGGTGACGACGAGGACATTAGCGATACCAGTCATTCCGAGTTCTACAGCGGTAGCGAGAGCAACAAATTAGCCGCGCAGAGCGGGAGGGGTAAGAGAAGGCGACTCACCTGGTCCTCTCTCAAACTGTCAGTATGAAAACACTTGAACAAATTTACTTTGATCCTTCAAATGAGGCGTCTTTTTCCGGTGCTACTAAACTGTTACGCGTAGGTCGTAAAAAGAAAATCTCCCCAGAAAAAACGATACAGTGGCTCGAAGCACAGGATGCTTTCACATGGCATAGAGCGATACGCCGGCGATTTCCCCGGCGCATCTACAATGTGCAGAACATTGACGATGTTTGGGAGGCTGATCTTGTAGACCTTCGTTCACTCAAAAGTTATAACGATGGCTATACCTATCTTCTTGTGGTCATAGATGTGCTCAGTAAGTACGCGTGGGTTGAACCGTTGTACGACAAGACTGCTTTAACAGTGGCTAACGCTCTGGCTCGTATCCTCTCGCTAAAAAGCACAAACGGCCGATCTCCCGTTTGCCTACAATCGGACAAGGGTCGGGAATTTACAGGGTCAGTTTTTCAGACTTTCTTACAGAAGCATAATATTCAGTTTCGGACGAGCCGCAACCCTGACGTAAAAGCAGCTGTTGTAGAGCGCTTCAATCGAACGTTGAAAGAAAGAATGTGGCGATACTTCACGTATTCGCGCCAAAAACGTTATATCGACGTTTTGCAGAATATAGTCTCCGCATACAATCGTACGATACATAGTGGCATTAGAATGACGCCCGCATCTGTGACGTTGCTTACATCTGCCAAAGCGCGCGATAATCTAATACGGCGATATAAACAACAGCATCCTGTACAGCGGCCACCTCCTAAATATAAGCTGGGCGATATTGTCCGCATCAGTAGCGCGAAGGCTGCCTTTGCTGAAGGATACGAGAGCGGCTGGAGCAGTGAGCTGTTTAAGATACATCGTATATCCGTGAGCAGCCGACCTATCGTGTACGTTCTGCATGATCTCAACGACGAGGAGATTGACGGCATTTTTTACGAACCCGAGCTATCTAGAGTCCAAAGGTGGGGAAAGAAAAAGTAGGCGCTATGAGCGACACCGAGTTTTTTGTCGTTTTACCTAGCAATAGCAGCATGAAGTACTACCCTAATAACAGGACGACGCAATATACCACACACTTGCCACAAAGTGTAAATTTACGCGGCAAATGGGGCGTTTCCTTAGCCGAAATACACATACCGATGACTGTTCTACACGTGCCGCCTGAAGGTGAAACAAACTTTATCAGCTTAGTGACGAACGCAGTGATCCCAGGCGTTGAGGCCAATGTCGATTTTAAAAACGAGCGTGCTTGCGTACCATCTGGGGTATACCGTAGCGTCTCCACGCTACTCGAAGCAATTAACCAAATTCAAAGTATCGCAGGACATTTGAAATTTCAGCATACTCTTAACGGCTATGTCTCGGTAGAGCGTGTCTGCGCCGAGTGCAAAAATCTAGAAAACTCTTTCCACTGTTCCCCCATAATTAACAAAATTTTAGGCTTCACTCATAGTACGGGTCTTGTGGTAGCGAATCAGTATATTGCGCCGCAGCCGGCTAGTCTCATGAACGGTATACCCAATATGCTATTTGTTTATACGGATATTTGCGAGTCCTACATGACCGGCGATGTACACGCGCCGTTATTACGTGTCGTTCCCTTTGACATTGATAATAATTATAATTACGGCTCTGTGAAAATCAAAGGTTTTTCGCCACCGCGGTACATACCTCTTCTACGTACCAGCAGTGCAGCCAGATCGCGCTCGAAAGTTACCCTCTCTCTAGTCCCTCGCGGGCCCATCACACAATCATAGTAGCGCGTGTCCGTGAGCGAGCGACGCTCGGACATCTTCGGAAAGAGCCGAGTGCCGTCGAACTATCCCGACCGCGCCTTCGGCAGCTACACCAACACATAGACACGCTGAGCACGTTCATGTGCGGCCAAGCCGAACGAACTGAACGAAGGCTTCGAGGGAAAAAGCAATCCGAGCACGGCCCGCGCGTGACGTCACGCGACGGCACGCGCGAGACTTTTAGATGATTTCAATGCTTATTTAGCTCTTGATTCTCTGCGTTATTAATGTATACCAAAAATGTATCGCACACTCTGATCGCTTATTTTTTTAGTTTATACGTTAATTTAAATATAATAATAAATCTAAATTACAACTTATTTCTCTTCTAAAAAATTGTTTACGCTTTACTCACACCCGTCCTTATGCCAAATAAATTATAATTCATAAAAGTAAGCGGAAATATATTTATCTCTGTATTATTATGTTAATTCTCATACTTTCATCAAGGGATAAAGCATTATCCCCAAAAACAAACCAATCATCCATTCGACCGCGAATCGTCAGTACCAGAAAGTGCACAAATTCTACAAGCGATGAGATGGTCCTGTCGGTAGCGTTCCTGGCTTCGGTTCGCAGGGGCGCGGGATCGATCCCGCGCTCGGTGCTTTTTTTTTTTTAATTACTATTACTATTAATTCTTATTTGATTAGTTATGTTTATTAGTTATCATTATTATTTTAATTAGTTATCTTTTCGTGTCGAAACATTTATTGCGCACTCCGACCGCTTATTTTATTAGTTTGTACGTTCATTTAAATGTAATAATAAATCTAAATTACAACTTATTTATCTTCTAAAAAATTGTTTGCGCTCTGTTGACACCCGTCCCTATGCCAAATAAATTGTAATTCATAAAAGTAAGCGGAAATATATTGATATTCGTATTATTATGTTCATTCTCATATACTTTCATCAAGCGATAAAGCATTATTCCCAAAAACAAGCCATTTATCTATGCGGCCGCGAATCGGTAGTGCCAGTCGGTAGCGTTATCCGCAAAAACAAACCAATCATCCATTCGACCGCGAATCGTCAGTACCAGAAAGTGCACAAATTCTACAAGCGATGAGATGGTCCTGTCGGTAGCGTTCCTGGCTTCAGTTCGCAGGGGCGCGGGATCGTTCCACGCTCAGCGCTTTTTTTTTTTTTTTAATTACTATTACTATTAATTCTTATTTGATTAGTTATGTTTATTAGTTATCATTATTATTTTAATTAGTTATCTTTTCGTGTCGAAAAATGTATTGCGCACTCCGACCGCTTATTTTATTAGTTTTTACGTTCATTTAAATGTAATAATAAATCTAAATTACAACTTATTTATCTTCTAAAAAATTGTTTGCGCTTTACTCATACCCGTCCCTATGCCAAATAAATTGTAATTCATAAAAGTAAGCGGAAATATATTTATATTCGTATTATTATGTTCATTCTCATATACTTTCATCAAGCGATGAAGCATTATTCCCAAAAACAAGCCATTCATCTATCCGGCCGCGAATCGGTAGTGCCAGAAAGTGCATTTTTAACATGGCTTGTTTTTGGGAATAATGCTTCATCGCTTGATGAAAGTATATGAGAATGAACATAATAATACGAATATAAATATATTTCCGCTTACTTTTATGAATTACAATTTACTTGGCATAAGGACGGGTATGAGTAAAGCGCAAACAATTTTTTAGAAGATAAATAAGTTGTAATTTAGATTTATTATTACATTTAAATGAACGTACAAACTAATAAAATAAGCGGTCGGAGTGCGCAATAAATTTTTCGACACGAAAAGATAACTAATTAAAATAATAATGATAACTAATAAACATAACTAATCAAATAAGAATTAATAGTAATAGTAATTAAAAAAAAAAAAAAAGCACCGAGCGCGGAACGATCCCGCGCCCCTGCGAACTGAAGCCAGGAACGCTACCGACGGGACCATCTCATCGCTTGTAGAATATGTGCACTTTCTGGTACTACCGATTCGCGGCCGGATAGATGAATGGCTTGTTTTTGGGAATAATGCTTTATCGCTTGATGAAAGTATATGAGAATGAACATAATAATACGAATATCAATATATTTCCGCTTACTTTTATGAATTACAATTTATTTGGCATAGGGACGGGTGTCAACAGAGCGCAAACAATTTTTTAGAAGATAAATAAGTTGTAATTTAGATTTATTATTACATTTAAATGAACGTACAAACTAATAAAATAAGCGGTCGGAGTGCGCAATAAATTTTTCGACACGAAAAGATAACTAATTAAAATAATAATGATAACTAATAAACATAACTAATCAAATAAGAATTAATAGTAATAGTAATTAAAAAAAAAAAAAAGCACCGAGCGCGGGATCGATCCCGCGCCCCTGCGAACCGAAGCCAGGAACGCTACCGACAGGACCATCTCATCGCTTGTAGAATTTGTGCACTTTCTGGTACTGACGATTCGCGGTCGAATGGATGATTGGTTTGTTTTTGCGGATAATGCTTTATCCCTTGATGAAAGTATGAGAATTAACATAATAATACGGAGATAAATATATTTCCGCTTACTTTTATGAATTATAATTTATTTGGCATAAGGACGGGTGTGAGTAAAGCGTAAACATTTTTTAGAAGAGAAATAAGTTGTAATTTAGATTTATTATTATATTTAAATTAATGTATAAACTAAAAAAATAAGCGATCAGAGTGTGCGATACATTTTTGGTATACATTAATAACGCAGAGAATCAAGAGCTAAATAAGCATTGAAATCATCTAAAAGTCTCGCGCGTGCCGTCGCGTGACGTCACGCGCGGGCCGTGCTCGGATTGCTTTTTCCCTCGAAGCCTTCGTTCAGTTCGTTCGGCTTGGCCGCACATGAACGTGCTCAGCGTGTCTATGTGTTGGTGTAGCTGCCGAAGGCGCGGTTGGGATAGTTCGACGGCACTCGGCTCTTTCCGAAGATGTCCGAGCGTCGCTCGCTCACGGACACGCGCTACTATGATTGTGTGATGGGCGCGCGAGGGACTAGAGAGAGGGTACCTTTCGAGCGCGATCTGGCTGCACTGCGTACCAGCTTTCAATCGATAGATATCGATATAAGAGATGAATTCGGGCATTGGATGCCATTCGAGGGTGGAACGCTAACCGTGACACTCCAGTTCAAACGCCTAGCTTAGCTGCGGTAGAGAAAGAGAGAGAGAGAGAGCAACATGAATTACTACGATGCGTACTTTGACGCACAAGTGGGCGCAGGTAGAACAGGGTACGGAGGAATTAGCCAAGTATACATAGGGTCGCCGAACCAGAGGGGTCACGGTATCGGCAGTTTCTTTGGCGGCCTTTTCCGGCGCATTTTACCTCTCTTAAAACAAGGGGCGCGCGTTGTCGGCAAAGAGGCTATACGGTCAGGCCTTAATGTGGCGAGCGATATAATGGATGCAGGAATTCAGCCTAGGGAAGCCTTCAAATCGCGTTTGTGCGAATCGGGTTTGAGTTTGAAGCGAAAAGTTGAGGAAAAACTCAATAGTCTTATGCAGGGCTCAGGATATAAGGCCTCGAAAATTCACAAGCTTGCGCATTCGCTCAGTAACTACAGCGCGCGTAGGATCGGCCTAAAAAAGAAAACAGCCGCGTTGAAGAAAAAACGTACAAATTGTGTTAAAAAAAAGAAGAGAACAGCTAGAAAGAGAACGCCGAAGAAGAAGAAGAAGAAGAAGAAGGAGAAGTCGCGAGCTAGGACAGTGTCAGATATCTTCTCGTGAAAATGGCGTTCTTGCATGCCCATTCGTGTGAGTGTTTGAAGTCTGAGTTGGAACTATTCTCACTACCGCCGACTCAAACAACCATCGAGGGAACGCAATGGGTGCACTATAAACCGATCTCATCTCTGACGGATGATTCACCAATAGAATTTGTGGTACCTTGCCAAGGTGACGAATACATCGATCTTGCTCATACCATGCTAAGCATACGTGTCCAAATACGCTCGAGTGCAGTGAAACCCGACCCTACCATTAGAGTGGGGCCCGTCAATAATTTACTTCATTCGCTGTTCAATCAAGTCGATGTATTTCTCAATCAGAAGCTCGTATCTCCACCCAATAATGCTTATGCATACAGGGCCTACATCGAAAACTTATTAAATTATGGGCAGGGTGCGAAAAGCTCTCATCTTTCAAGTTGCCTGTGGTACAGTGATACGGCCGGTAAAATGGACGATGTAGCAGAAGCTAATGCAGGCCTTGCTAATCGTCGAATGGTCCTCAATGGGCGCAATGAGATCGATCTCCTCGGCCACCTCCATTGCGATATTTTCAATCAAGAGCGATTTCTTATAAACGGCGTGGAGATGCGATTACGCCTTGTACGTACCAGCGGCGCATTCTGTCTTATGACTTCCTCGAAAGATTTCAGCATGCATATTACCGAGGCATCGCTTCTCGTACGCCGCGCTAAAATTGCCCCTGGTATACTTTTAGCTCACGCGCGAGCATTATGAAAATCTACAGCAAAATATCCTTTGACACGTGTCGAGGTTAAGTCTATATCGATGCATGCAGGAGTGCACGGCGATACTTTGGACAATGTTATACTGGGCCAACTGCCTAAGCGCATAATTATAGGGTTTGTCGATAATAAAGCATTCAACGGTAACCGCGCGTTGAACCCGTTTAACTTTCAGAATTATAAAATTAATTATCGCGCGTTATATGCTGACGGTGTGCAGATACCGTCGAAAGCACTCCAGCCTAACTTTGACGACACGCATCTATATGTGGATGCGTATCATACATTATTCTCAGGGACTGGCATTCACTTTCTCAATCAGGGTAATTCAATTACTCGCACAGCGTATCCCTGGGGCTATTGTCTTTTTGCGTTTGATCTAACGCCCGATCTTTCGGCGAACAGTAGCAGTCATTGGAATTTGGTGAAACACGGTAGCGTGAGGCTCGAAGTACGCTTCGGCGAGGCAATAACTTCAACGGTAAATTGTGTCGTGTATGCGGAATATGATAACGTGGTGGAGGTTGATGCTTCCCGGCAAGTTATTGTAGATTTCAGCGGTTGAGCTCTCCAGTTCGAGCAGAGCACTCACAGCAGAACCATCATGAGTATCGCGATAGACATACAAGGCTTGACGGATAAGCACTACAACTTTATACCGAAAGAAGTGGCTGTTGCGTCAATAGATTCATCGTGGCACGATCATTGGATCGTCGCTCCACCTCACACATACAGACAATTACCGTCGGATGTGAAAAGAACGAACGAACGGGTGACGCGGGAGCATCACGGTATAAAATGGTTCGAGGGTCATATACCATTACGCTGTATTGAGAGAATTTTGAGGGCAATCGCTACCGATTCTACGCGGATATTTGTACGAGGTGTCGCTAAATCGTCCTATTTAGCGCAACTCACCGGCTACTATATTATAAATTTGGAGGAGGATGAGGATAATATCTGATTTCAGCATCTTCCGGGGGCCGGTACACATTGCTCATATCACGCCGCGATACGGCAAAATCAATCGTATAAGTGTGCCCTGGATAATGTGATGAGAATTAAAACGCTGCTCTGTCAGAGTGAACGTCGCGAGTCGCTATGGGAATATAGGACAACAACAGCGTTATCGATGGTTTGCCCTGCGGCGAGCCCTGCTATGAACAGCCTTCAAATCCTCGACTCTCTACGTGATATAAAAAATCACGCTGTTGGCGTATACCCCGCAGATCGCTTACCAAAACTTTGGACAAAACCAACGGCTATTGTCGCGAATACTGATGGATATAAACAGCCCGGTACCCACTGGATCGCCATGTACGTCGATCGAGAGGGACGCGGATGGTACTTCGATAGCTACGGACTACCACCAATCATCCCGCAGCATCTCCGTCGACTCCGAGGAAACTGTAAACTCTTCCGATACAGCACTGATCAGCTTCAAGCTGCGGATTCGCAGTGCTGCGGACAGTATTGCATTATGTTTCTTCATTATATGTGTACTGGCTTCGGTATGCATAAGTTTAGAAGCGTATTTTCAAATGATCTATCACGCAACGATAAAATAGTTGGCGACTACTACAAGACATTTAGCCATAAGCAGAATAAAGCTACGCGTAAAATGTTCAATAAGGGTCTGCCTGCAGGAGGCAGCAATTCCTTAAATCATAAAAGTTTACATTGTGTACAGGGCTGCTGCTCCCGTAATCGCTAACCGTTCAATAAAATGATGACACTTGGAATATTTCTCTGTGTCTCGAAATCTATTCAGCGGCGCATAGCAACGACATCGTCAGCAATTTTGCTAGAGACTCCGCCTGGCGCTCTTCGACATCAGCCATTTTGTTTTGTGCGACTCTTGGCGAAACGCGGTGGGGGAAGCTGCGGATATGGTGGGAGGGTGTAGCAGAGATACAAGGGATCAGTCGTTCCGCATTGTTAATTGTTCTCGGGCGGCAACAGCAGAAGCATATGCAGAGGAAGCGGTGCGAGTTAAAAGTTCGCGTTGAAGCATTCTTGCAAAACTTAGCTGCTCTTCAAATACTCATTCAGAGAAGAACAGCGTTACAAATTTTAACCCGTGAAATTCAAAAGCTCAATATCAGCGATGGACTTCTCCCAAATCAACAAGATCGGAAAGTTGTCGGGCTTCCTGCCGACGAAAAAACTGTCGGAACTTTCGCTAAAAACCGACTACAAGATTTCTGATGTACGGCCAGTAAAAACACGCTTCGGGCCCAGAATCATCATTGAAGTGGACAGGGAGTTCGCGTGCTTTCTACCATCCAGATTCACCAAAGTTCTGGAAAACGAAACGCTGTTCCGGCAGATGGTAACGGCTGCGCACGAGAATAATCTTCTCATGGAGTTCTTCGGGGACGAATCCAACACTCTGGAATTCAAGCCAGCCGCCGAATAGTGCAGCGTCTTCAGTTCCCGCGAAAGACAACGACATCTCACTCGCGTGATTCAGTCGACCCAGAGCAGCCATGGCAAACGAGGCTTCCGATAATCGCTGCTATAAACCGTGCCCGCTGCTACTACAAATATCCCATAATCTCAACAACTGCTTGACAAAAAGTGTGCGGTTGGGTATTGAAGTTATCAGTGCTAATCAATTATACCCTGTCGTGCGTTTCACATGCGACAGCAACAGTTGGACAACGCTAAATACTCCGTCGTGGTTGGATTTTCGCGAACGTCTCTCTACGATCACAGCGTATCTCAATGGCGAGGGAAACACTCCTACGGTCCACACCGTGGTTTCCTGCGATAGTTACAATTTAGAATACGGTGAACATCTCAACCGGCCCACCGTAACTATCCAAAACTGCAACGACTACGGAGCAAACGCTATACACCGTGCGGCGCCATTCTTCACCTTCATAAAAGATGACTTAGTCGTGCTGCAGCTATTGGAGGAACGCATAAACGGCTACATGGCATGGCTTCATCGCTCCACCGAAGACGTGACAAAGTGTAAAAATGCACTTGTCAGCGTAATCGCAGCCAAATTATTCAGCATGACAGCGCGTCGCTTACGGCGACGGGTTCGTAAAAGGAAGACGAAAATTCAGGAAAGTGTTCAACGCACCCTATCCTGTATACCCGGCGAACTCTCCGCACGCGCCAGAACAAGCGTCACCGATAATCTCATAAACCATCAGTTGAAACGGTTAATTAACAGCGATATCATGTACATATCATAAAAATGTATACTTTGTGAACATATTTTAATAAAGCAAAAAAAAGGGGCCACTATGGCGAAACCCCCACTCCGGCCAACCGCCCCCCCCCCTCCACACCCCTCTGGGCGCGGGGGAGGGGATAAGCACGGTCATCCCCACTCCATCCCCACCACCTCGGCTGCCGAGGAGTGGGGGTAGGAGCGGGGATGAGGAGTGGGGGTCGCCATAGTGGCCCCCATACTACTGAGGAGATTGCAATACTGTATTGATTCCAATGGCAATCACTTTAAACATCTACTGTGAATAAAGGTAATTTCACATAAAAATAAAGTTCATGTCACTTTTTGATCTTAAATGACCTTGAACGACTTTGACCCCTAAATATTTTTTATGCAGTTTTCGATGCTCTACAAGATAGTTGAAAAAAAATGTACCGTCCCATTTAAAAAAGTGGAGGTGACCTTTAGTGTGCGACAGCGCCTCCACTGAGATAAAAAAAAATGGTCGCATTTGATAACCCCTTTCGTACGGTACAACTCTTGTTTCAAACAATTTTTTGTGACGTCGATAATTACAGAGATATTCAAGGTGGCAACAGTTAGTGCCTCACCCTGTCTACTAGTATATGTCGCGATACCAACTGAAGACGAGATATTCCTACAATACTGACGTATGGACACTCGCCATGCCAAAGGAATCCTTTTTTTTATTGGATATTCAATCACGAATGAGATACTTCGAGAGGTGCTGCTTCGAGTGGTGAATCGAAAATCGAAATTCGAAGTTGTCAGCGGCTAACCACTAGTTCGTTGTTTACGATTACTGAGGCGAGAATCGCGAGAGTTTTCCGGCGCGCAATTTCATTCGAGCACTCAATACTCTAGTCACAAGATGGGAAAAGTTTCTAAAGAAAAGCAATATACCCAAAAATTTCGGAAAGCTTGGCTCGGGAACGCATAAACGCAAGATTGGATAGTTCAGGTACCAGGCTCTACAATGCGAATAACCTGCGAATAACTGCCGCACGGCGAAAGTTTCTTGCCCTCAAGATTTAGATTTTATAACTGAATGAAAATTATGAAAAATAGGTAGAAGGCAACAATACAAAGGCACATTGTAAATTTTCCAAGTGTGACCTGACGGCGAAGTATGCGGACCTTATAAACCATGGCAAAGTAAAGAAGCACTCGCAGGCAGCAGAGCCCTTTTCGACCCAAAGACAAAAGAAGTTACCCTTTGTCGAACAATCGCAAAGCTCATCCGCAGCTGAAGCATCAGTGGCCCTTTTCGTCTGTGCACATAGCGCAATTGCTGTTTGTGATCATCTGGGTGAGTCGTGCAAGAAGAATTTTAACGACAGCGAGGCAGCAATAAAGATGCAAATACATCGCACAAGATGCACGAACATTATAAAAAACATACTGGGTCCTCACTTTAAAAACGATTTAATAAGCGATATACAAAACGGAAAATATAGTCTACTGCTAGATGAGTCGAATGATATATCGGTAAATTAGCTACTGGGTATCGGAATAATTTATTACAGCAAAAAATATGGAAAGAAGATCTCGACTTTTTTGACGTTGGCGGAGTTAGAAGAGTGCAATGCTGAGACTATCGTTAGGGCTATAAAAAACGTGATCGTGGAAATGGGGCTGACTTGCGAATTTGATGGCAATCGGTACCGACAATGCATAAGTAATGGTCGGGGTGAATAATGGTGTTTATGCGAAATTGAAAACCGAGGTACCGTTGCTAATTTTGATCGAGTGTCTCTGCCACTCGTTACAACTTGCCGTTTCCCAGTCGATGACTGATACGCTTCCACGAAATCTGGAGTTTTTGATTCACGAGACGTATAATCGGTTTTCCAAGCCAGCTTTGCGCCAATTAAAATACTCGCAGGTTTCTAATACAAGGTGGTTATCGGTAGAGACTGCTGACAATAGAATATTGCATCAATGGCTCGAATTGAAAACTCATTTCGATTTGGCGAGGCGCGATGAGAAATGCTATACCGCAAAGATACTATATAGCATGTATAGTGATGAGGGAAACTTGTTGTATTTTCATTTTTTGAAGCCGATTTCATCCGAAATCCAAGATGTGAACAAATTGTTCCAGAGCAAGAAAAACGATCATGGGCGGTTATTGGAAGATCTTAGACTCCTAATCCAAGGAATACCGAGAAAACTCTTGCTTCCAACATGCACAGTAAATCCTCTACAGATGCCGGTTGATGATTATATCGATTCAAAGCCTTACTTGGGATATGAGTGAAAAAAATTGGGCAGCTAAAAAAAGTCGGAAAATCGACTGTGAACGATGAACAAGGTATCCGCCAAAGATGTAGGACATTTTTCTTACACTTGATCAAGCAACTAAAGCAATGACTGCCGGAGAATGCACTCGCATTGAAAAAAATATCGCCTGTATCTGTAGGTAATGTGCTGAAGGCGGTAAAAGAGCCAATTCAACCGTTACTTGAATACTTAGGCCAATAGAGAGATATTGATGTGATCCAATTACAGCTTATGAAAATCGACTTGATCGATTGGACAAGTAAAACGGATACTATCGCGTTTTGGCACGAGGTGAACGAATATAGAGATGCATCGGGACACAATCCGTTCAAAGAATTGGTTGACTTTTCACTGTCAATGTTGATCTTGCCACACTCTAACGCACAAGTCGAGCGTATTTTCAGTCAATTGAATCTTGTGAAAAATAAAACACGAAACAAAATGTCAGTTGAAATGACAAATGTTATTTTGGCTGTACGTTTCGGATTGAAAAGAAACGGCAAATGTTGCCATAACTACGTACTCCCAACAGTGTTGCCAACTTGGTCGTTTTGAAAGGTAGTTGGTGAGAATTTTTTGTGTTTAGCGGTTTGCGGGAAATTCGATGGCTTTTAAGCAGTTTTAGTGAGAAATTTGGTGGTTGAACGATAATTTTGCCTTATCAGTGAAAAATTGGAATCGAATAATCGTACTACATTAGATATTTTGAGAAAGGATATTTTTTGGAGGTATTTTTATCCGAGATTTCAACAAAGAATCTTTTCGAATACTATCGAAACTTCTTCCTGGAAAGTGCTGTGTATTTTATTGTCAACTAAAAATGTAACATCAGTTATAATATTTCATATAGAAACAAATTAACAAAAATATGTTATTAAAAATTCAAAACAATCTCCTCCCCTTCAAAATAAAAATCTGTTAATTCGCACTCGCCCGTTGGCGCATGCACTGTACTACTTGTCGCCACTGTGTTTTCTTCTTTTGTCCCAATCTTTCGTACAATTGTTACGTGGGCCCTCTCTACTTTGCGTCCCATACGGGCCCGCTTATTTTATGTCCTGAAATGGATATATAGGAAAATGATGATAGAAAACGAATTCACCCAACCAATACTTAACGTATATTATACCAGTAAACTAATGCGGTAGCGCCAAATACAAATAAAGATTAAAGAAAAATTAATGGAACCCAAAATAACGCGCGGTTAAAGGCGAATAGTTGACGCGAGTCTGATGTACGATAGCCCAAACGTCCCCGGTGCGGCGCCCTACACACACACTCCCATGCATACACATACCCTCTCCCGCACACCGTACAAACGTTGTAACATGAGCGACTTACACTTTGACGTCGCTGAACCACTGCGAGTGTCTGCGTGGAGGTAGTACACTACGGCGCGCTGACACAAATCGGAATTGTTGACGGTATAACACTCGCAGAGTGATATCGAAGAAATAGAATTGATCACAAAATGTATTATTAGCAATAGGTAAATTTAACGCACGTACTGCGAGGATCGCCAAATAATAGTAATACGGGGTAATGAAATGATATCAAACTAGATTTATTAGACATTAAGATTATCAGCCCGAGACTTATATTCGCGACGCGAGGAACTTCAGGGGACAGCTAACAATCCACGCGACTAAACGACGGTTACAAAGGGGTTGTGCTGTATCCGCGAGATTTACGGCACGCTATGCGAAGGCTAACGGGTAGGAGCCTTTTTCCCATTACTCGATAATTCGGAGTTCTAATGGAGACTGAATTGGGAAAAAGTACTTCTCGCTCTTCAATAATGGTTATAATTATTGTTGGAGAGTGGGGATGGGAAAGAGAAACGAAAGCGAAAACGGAGACTCCGCTCCGTCAGTACTGCGTGATCGGGCCCGGAGTGGTCGAGAGCAGCCAAACTCACGCCACCCCGACTCTGCACATTCCTGGTGATCGCGGAGGTCACCGCACCCTGGGACGGCACGAGGCACGGCCGCTCTTGCAAAATTCTCAAAAGGAAAAATGAAAAGAACGGCTCGTGACACAATCTCAGGTGTCAGAGTCAGTGATACCAATTACTGAGAACTAAATTTCGCGTTTCTCAGATTTCAATTAGCTACGTGAATTTGGCGATTCGACTTTGGATTCTTGCATTTTGTTTTGCGCTAATCGTTTGTGAGTAGTTTGTGGTTGATTGCGGTAACAATTAAAATGTTTGTGATATAAGTCTTTAGTTGGAACCTGAGCGTTAAAAATTACTGGTAAGTTAGCGCCTTGACTTTGACTTTTCGATTTTTTTTTTAATCCATTGTGAATCGTTTGTGGTTGATTGTGAGAACAATTAAAACGTTTGTGAGATCGGTCTTTAGTTGAAAAATGAGAGTTAAAAATGACCGGTAAGTTACCGGCTTGACGTTGACTTTTCGATGGAAATATTTTTCAAATCGTTTGTGGTTGACCGTTAGATTAATTAAAACATTCGGTGGTGAAAAAGAGACAGCAACAACGGGATAGTTACCGCTTCAACTGCCACTTTTGCACTTTTTTGTATAAATTACCGATCGTTTGTAGTTGGTTGCGTGAACAGTTTGAATACTTGTACGATTATCGTTTTCGAATTAGAACGTAAAAACATGCGGAAACGTATGTGGACTCTTAGCATTTTTAGAATCGTTTGTGAGTCGCTTGTAGTTGATTCTGAAAACAATTAAAATGTTTATTCCAATAAGTCTCAATGGGAGGTAACCATTTAGTGGTAATTGCTATTTCGATTATAACATTTGACGGTCAATTCTTTAATTCCGCCGATCGAAAAAATACGTATTCTAGCTAACGCGTATAGAAGAATAAGCAAACTATCCACATTGAGCCGTTGATCCGAAAAGTGTTTTAATTAATATTTCATTAAGCACAATTTGAAACAGACTAGAAAAATCAAAACAGTTGAATAATTTGTTTATTGTTTTTTATTTTCAGGGAAATAGGCCCCTCACATTCTAATTGGAATCTTCGGCAACGACAAAAACTGTGTCAATTACACGTACAGGAAACGACAAATGATTAGAATTGGAAAAATCGCAGTTCCGTTGTCCAGTTCACCGCTGGTACTTTTTGTCTGGTATATCATAAACAGTGACCTTATAAGGGTTCTAATTAAAATGTTCGTTAACAATTTGACGTCAATTAACCTCTTCGTCATATATAAATAACGCAAAAGTAGCATGACCGTTTGTAAAGAGGTTTTGCAGAAACGTTTTAATTGATTTTACAATTCCACAAACGACTCACAAACGATTTTTTTTTAAATCGAAAAGTCAAAGTCGACTCGTCAGTTTTGCGGAAATCTTTCACTATTAGTTATCAACTAATGACTGATCTCACAAAATGTTCTGATTAAAGTATTCGTCCATAGTTTGACATCGATTAACTTCT
This sequence comes from Ophion costatus, assembly GCA_951751655.1. Classification (NCBI taxonomy): domain Eukaryota; kingdom Metazoa; phylum Arthropoda; class Insecta; order Hymenoptera; family Ichneumonidae; genus Ophion; species Ophion costatus. The sequence continues at coordinate 19,858,266 of OX632359.1, read as the reverse complement.
TCGTGATATAGAAATATAATAAAAATGATTGTTTCGGTGCTGACTTGTTTGGGTAATATAACCGTTCATCGATAATTTTTCCACATATGTTTTGACGTTTTACTTCGAAAACGCTAATCGTACAAGTCTTCGAATTGTTCGCGCAACCAGCCACAAACGACCAACAATTTATACAAAAAAGTGCAAAATCGATAGTCGAATCGGTAACTTTTCGGTTGTTTACATGTCTCTTTTTCACCGCCCAGAGTGATCTCACAAACGTTTTAATTACTCTCACAATCAACCACAATCAACCCACAAGCGATTTAAAAATATATAAATCGAAAAATCAGAGGCAAATCAGTAACTTACCGGTCATTTTCACCTCTCATTTTTCAACTAAAGACCGATCTCACGAACGTTTTAATTGTTCTCACAATCAACCACAAACGACTCACAATCGATAGAAAAGAAAATCGAAAAGTCAAAGTTAAGTCGCTAACTTGCCAGTAATTTTTAACGCTCATTTTCCAACTAAAGATTTATTTCATAAACATTTCAATTGTTACCACAATCAACCACAAACGATTAACGCAAAAAAATGCAAGAATCCAAAGTCGAATCGCCAAGTTCACGTACACGGAGAGAATTAAAAAGTAATTTTTGTGGTGAATTTCACGGTAAAAATGACCGTGATATATTTCAATGTGGTGACAAGTGAGAAAAACATAATAATTCGTATGCGTCAAGTTTTTTTTAACTCACGTTACAGAAAATTTCAAATACGTAGTTCAAATTTTACTATACAAGAAGGGTAAAAATTGGAGACAGTAAAATTTAGCATGTACGTTCGAAAATTTACCTACTGTCGGTTAAAAATTACCAACCGCGCCGTACGTTATTTTTACGGTGCTGCACAGTAAAATTTACCTGCGTCAACCTCGGAAGAAAAATTCCCTATAAGGCTGGTAAAATTTAAATTCTTTGATTGAAGAAATCCTTAGTAAAATGTATTTTTTCTTCAAAAACTGGTGCTATAATAATCATAATAATAACCGAAATAACAATAACCATAATAATAATAATGAATATTATTTATTATTGAAAAATTGTTACAAATTAATGCTGTTTGTTTTTTGTTGGGAAAATTTTTTTCTTCCATATAAATTGGTATACTCAACAAAGGGATAAGGAGACAAATTTAATCATTAGAATTTATTTTTCGTTTAATACTAGCATTTATTTATAATACATTTTGTACCATCGTAGGCTCGAGTGATGTGACTAATTTGCGCACATATTACTTCGTCATCACTTAAAATTGTAAAATTGTATTCACTCTTAAAAATTTCATACGCTCGCAACTTATTATTTAAAAATACATCGTTTAATTTTTTAACAATACAAAAAAATCTTGTCTTATGAATAATAATAATGCTTACAATATAAAAAACTGGGCCATCTTCTGCTGCTATTATTATTACGCTATTTTCTTTAATTTCGCTATTATTGATACCTATTTTGTTGATAGTATCAACTTCCTTTGATTTTTTTATGTCAGGAGGTAATAACTTCTTGATAAAGGGTAAACCTGGCAAATCGATTGTCGCTAACTTACGGATCAAGTTAGGATTGCATGACCATGGGGCTGAAATACTTTTGTTTAGAAATTTGTCATTTAATCGCAACTGATGTTTAACGGCGATAGTTTTGCAAACATTGACTCTACTTATTGAGGCTCTGGATGAAATTTTGCCCTCACGATGCTTACTTTCAAACCGTATTGATGACATTTTCCAGAGCGGACCTGACATCTTCATTACAGTCGGATAGTGCACTAGAAAATGATGTTTTGGTTTCATGCAACCAGGGTATATCGAGACTAATAGTTGCAAATATTCGGAAATTTTTACTCTGAGTAAGTTAAACAACTGTGCATCAACATCAGTGCTGGCAATCATTTCCACCAAGTTACATAATAATAGGACTAATTCCCATGTCTCGTCATAATCAGGAACGTAATGGCCTAAGATTATACAGAAATAGCGAACGAAGCACAACATTTCCGAAGCTGACATTCTTAAATGTTTTTTTGCAATATGTGTCGAAAGAATTTCTGGAGGTCTATTTTTACTTTGCCCATAATAAACTCCTCGCACGCGTTCATTCAATTCTTGCAATGAGAAGTATTTTTTTTAATGATGTACTCATTCAAAATTAAACCGAGGTCGTATTAACAAATCCCTTCCAATACGTCATGCATAACGTCTACCGACGAATTTTCCGTTACATGAAAATCTGGCATGCAATGGAAAATGCACTTTTCGACGATACCTGTTTCTTTTGAATTGTTTTTAGTTAAACTTTCATCATAATTTTGCTTATTTCGAAGCAGAGATTCGTCTTCTTCAAAAAAATCATTGATATTATTTTTATCAATTAGACAAAATCGACAAAATTTATGGGAGTTAAAACTTTCGTTGAACCCTAGAATAGAATGCAGTCCAAGATTATCTCCGATAATTAACGTTAATTTGAAAAAAATACTTTTTTCATTGCCGTTTACGTTAATTGTAATTCCTTTGTTTTTCAGAAATAGAAGTTCATCGGTGACTTTAATGAACACGATGTTATTTTTGAAGACTTTTCGATCTAAAGTGTTGAACAAAACGAACAAAAATATGTTCTCCAACTTGAAAACCAATCGTGGTGGTAAACAAGGAATAGAAATATATAGAGCACCACATTTCGAAATTCCTTTATGAGACCCTAGAGGGTTGTTAGTTTCATAATCATCAAAAGAAAGAAATAATGGAAGGACAATATCGTCGTTGAACTTGGACGAAATTTTTTGCCATAGTGGACCTTGGATTACATTCGAATAAATTTCAGGGTTTTCTTTTAAACAATCCATATAGCTTAACGGCTCGTTTAGTATATTGGGTATTTCAAAAAACTGCTTCAAAACAGATCGAATGGGAATATATTGCACAACCACAGGTACCGATTTTAATATTTGTACACCGTTTTTATGACGATATTCGTGTCTTTCTCCCAACATATAAACTTGTGGTGCTATATATGTACCTAATTGTTCAAATTTTTTCAAGCTTTTCCACTCAGACAATGAATCTTCTAGTGGTGAATTATTTGCTGCAAAAATTTTTTGCACATTTTGCAAAAGTCCGGACTCATTTGATGAAGCTGCTTCTATGGATTGTACAACTTCGGTTTCTATTGTGCTTACTACATTATTAATCAAAGAATGCACCCGATTTATAATATCGACCGATCTGAGTCTCGGAAGATCCGGATATTCGAATAATTTTGCGACGAAAAGAGTACCTTCGTCAATTTCTTTTGTTGAATTTGAACTTAGCTTGACATTTTCAGTTTCAATAATATTTGCAACATGGCGTGATGTATTTTCGATCGGTGAAATGATTCTATCATTAATATTACAGCTTGATACTGTCGAACTACTTTGTGAATGAGACGACAAAACCTGCTTTTTATCCGATTTGACGTTTATCTTTATATGTTTCGATCGCGTATGTTTCTGAAGTGAATTTGGTGAAGAAAACGTTCTTGAGCAAGTAGAAATTCCACATTTATATTCCGATATATTTGGATGACACAATTTAAAATGTTTTAAATATATTATATGGCTAGGATATAACCCATTGCATTTATGACAGTTGAACATGATGTTAAATAATTCTCGAAAAAAAGAAAGAGAAGATCCAGTCTTCAACGCCTTGCTGATAAGTTTTCAATTTGTCCGACCAAAACATTGACCGAACGATTTGGAATATCTGTCCGTGAGAAAATTTTGAAAAATGCCTGTTGGATAAATGTCCAAAGCGATTTAGCCGGTTCCGGAAATGCGCAGTCTAAAGCTGTAAATGCTTTGAAGCAACAATCGATTGCGTGCAGTGGAGAATCGACCGCGTACAGCGTGTCATTAATTAATACGTAGGCTGCTTCGATGGCAAGTAATGGTCCCACGAATATCGGCGTAGGCTGCAGCGTTAGACGATTTGACCGAAGCTCATCTTTTCTTCTTTCCAGGGTGGTGTGCAAATTCTCTGCTGTCTGTACAAAAAAAAATATTTATTGATGAGTGTGATGGAAATTATTGATTGAAATTTGTTATTCTTTTTTCTAAGTATAACAGGTACATATTAATCAGAATTAATAAAATTTTATCGAGACATGGCGTTTACCTCAATGTGTATGAAAAAACATGCCCGTCTTTCCACGATTGCCCATTTGTGGCCGACATTTGGGTCATTTCCCCGAGCGTTCCGCTTCCTTTTCTGGGGTCGCGATCCGTCTATCAAATATGGCAGCAAGTGCAAAATGATGACGTCTTTATTGTCTGCAATTCCAGTTCAATGTATTATAAAATCAGTTTTTTTCCCCGAGGATGCAAAGTATGGACAAAATATATATATAATAAATAGGTTTTTTTACATACGCAGTAGTAGAGTTGGCAGCAAATTTACGAAGGCTTTATCTGCCACGTCTTTTATTTTTTCGCATCCTTTAATTTCCGCGATCAAAAAATCCCGGACTTCGTCCCAAGTGTCGAAAAAATTTCCGTCCGGGATTTGAATTTTTTGGAAATCAGACTCCAACTGCATTAATAATTTCGATAGTTATTTAGTATTTTATAAACATAATAAAAGCTACATGCATTCAATATCGTATTCTTACCAATTCTTTGCCAAATTGGTTCCTCAGACTGGGAAATGTGTTGAAATATTCTGAGACGGTTGTACCTTGACTCAAAAGAATTTTCCGGGCAAACTCCCGGGCAAACTCAAACGATGATCTCCAGTTTGAGAGAACCGTTTCTTCTGGCTCAATATGATTTCTCAGCCAGTCGAGACATTCCGATTCAACATCTATATTGAAAAAAATTAAATTAACATAAATTCGAGTTTAAAAAAAGATAAAAAATTATCGTTATTTTTTATAATTTCAAAACATAAACGTTCTTACCGGTAATGGCTGGTTGTTCATGGGGCAGTTCATGCACACGTTCCAAAATGTTGCTTTTTTCTTAATGAACTTTTCAAATATTGGTAATGTTCATACAATGTTCCGGAAGGGTTTATCCGGACATTTCGCGCGCGTCTATATGGAGAATAATACGTGTATTTATTTTCTCCTGGAAACAATACTTCTATTTGGGCTGCAAGATCCACGAATCTGTCCGCCTTTATACTGCAAAAAATGTATAAACATTGGTTTGACATTAGATGATTTGGATAAATTTTCCAATACACGTGAACTTTTTGATTAACAAAAGCTATTTAAATTCAAAGAAATGTACATATAAATAAATATAAATTTTCTAAGCCAAGAAGACAGAGTTTCATGCTAATTTTAGCTATATAGAAGAGAAGTCATCCGTCTGCATCTGGCATGGCCGAGGCGCCCCCCCCCTTTCCCTTACATAGTTGCACGCTTCACATCTTTTTCCTTTGTGTTCCCATTTTCTTTTCTTCACGTTTTGTCCTTTCTTTGTCCCTCGCAAGACCACAGCATGAATCCGGCGACCCAAGCTTAAACACCGTCGAGTATCCAAGATCAGACATTTATATAAAGCGCATTTTTCGGAACAAATGTATAACGAAAATATCTTACATGAATTTATCAAGGCGTTGAGGATGTTCTTCAATCCGCACACCTTGAAAAGCATCATCCTTTTCTTTCCTCAATAACGTTCTTGCCAATAAATTGCGCACGTTTTTTTTCGGGAATCCGATATTTTTCCGGTATGATTGGAGAATTAATTTTCCATCCGTGGTCTCTAACAAAGTTGTGTGGACTTCCTAATATTTTGAAATAATAAATTTATCGACTGACGAATAGACAATATTCAAGAGTATTGACAATGACCGATACTACGTTAATTCTTACGTTTATTGGAATGTCAAGGCTTCTGTCAACCTGAAAATATGTATTGTTACTGTATTGTAAAAATGATTATTTTATTTATATTTTTTGAAGACTTTACGTGACAAAAAACGAAATATCAAACAAAACCATACAGCATGTAATGCAAAAACTATGTATAATCACGAATCTTCCAACGGTATGTTAAGTTATCACGTCGGATTTTTCAACTATTAGTTATTATTATGATGACATTTTACAATAATCAAATACTTAAGTGGTTGATAAGTACAGAAATTGACTGCTTACCATTTTCGCGCCTATGGTCAACTACGCCTAAGCCTATCAACTGCTTCTACCTTCTTATTGTCAACCACGCCGAGTTTACATTTGTAGAGACAAGAAAACTGCAACAAAATTATTTCCGCGACAACAAATACTTTGTTCAGCGAAAACTTTAAAAGTACATTTCTCTTTGTAATAAAATGTTTATTTCCATTACTTACGTGTTATATGTATAATATAACCAAAAACACTTTCGCGATCAACACGACCGCTACGTTTCTTTCTCGCAACGAGACACTGCATGCGACTGAGGCTTCTGAAATTTTTTTGCGAACTCCCATCGTGCCATAAAGAAATCGCGCTCCCCTACTTACCCCCACCACCATACCATTCTGAAGTGAAAGGAATGAAGGGGAATTTTTACAATGCAGTGCCTCAAAATTCCCGTACCGTAGCGCACGATAATTTTAACCAAGCGCGCACGATAATTTTTACCGAGAGCACAATACATTTTCCTATAACATTCATTAAATTTTATAATAAATCTTAAAATAACTTTTATAAAGACGATACTTTTTTATAGACATTTCTGAAAGGCATAAAATACTAAAATGCACAGTAAAATTTCGCTGATATTATATATTTTTCAAATTTAAGTTTTGCGTACTTTGTTACACATCGAAATTTACTAGAAAATCTGGTAAAATTTTCTATCCGAAGAAGAAATTTTATTTTATTTTCGTGAAAATCTGTGTTCTACCCAACAATAATAAGCGAAGTTTCAGGGTTGTCATCTGGTTACCGTTACTGCACGGTAATTTTTAACATTTAATTCTCTCCGTGTAGCTATTTCAACTTGGTTAATAGCTTATGCACGATGTGAATAAACAAAAAACATTAATAACAGTCAATTATATGCATTCCACATATTTATTAGCTGAAATTTATTTTGCGTAAAGGAAAATTTTATTTTTCGTGGTTGGTAGCCGCTTCATGCACCCGTGTTTAAGCATATGCGTTCCCCTCTTGCCACCTGTCCCGCAAAGACACTGAGCGGCCTCCTTAAGAAAAATACAGTGAAAGAAAAGTTACGGCATATTACTACTTTTTTGGATTGCGAAAAAAACGATTTTCTGTTTACACTTTCTAAAAAATCGGTGTTTAGAGAGTATTTGGTACAAAGAATAAATTCGAAAGGTTGTTTACTGGCGTAAGTCCATATGATTTGATGTTACACTCGTCCAAGCTCCCTTTAAGGACATAGCACATACGTCCGGTCGGTAAACATCCTAACGCCAAACTTTCTTCTGGATGGATCATATTTCGGGCAGATGAAGAGAAAGACGTTGTTCGTCGTTCAACAGAACCGAAGGTGTTTTTTGTTTTATTTTTTTTTCAAAATATCAGCTGTCTCGGACGGTTCGACACTGCGCCTTGAAACTCTGCGAAAGTGCTCCACGGTAGACAATGAAGCAAATTCAATAATAGTATACAGTTTATTCAATACAGTTTATAAAACTCGTATTTCTAAAGTAAACTATAATAATAATTTTGAAATAAACCTTTTTTGTACGACAAAAAACCGCCGGCATTTCCATTCGCAGATTTTTCTTCGTCATCATTGACAAAAAAGTTTGTGCATAATTACGATTGTATCCTAATTTCTGCGCAAGCTTGTATCGATTAAAAATCTCATTCATTTTTGTGGATTAGATTATTTCCGGAGCATCAGTAATCATGATTTTGGTAATGTAAAAGAATGTTTTGGTCAATCATTATATATTTACGTTTATACGGAATTTGATGCATTTATTTTGAATATTTCTCCGTGAAGGAATTGACGTTTTTTTCCCAGCCAACAAACCAGAATCCTGCCTTAAGGGGAGAGTTGTAAAAATTTCAAAAAATCGTTCGTCGCTCGAGGCAACTTAAATTGAAGATGAAGGTCCAACATATGGTGCAAGCGTTGCCGATTGAAGGTACGCTTATGGTGACAACACTAGAACTGCTACTAAAAGTTTAAAAGCGATTTTGTCGATACTGCGTTTTTCAAAACGGTGTACACGATTTCTCGACATCTTGTTACGTCCCAGCCTTCAACTTTTTACTCTACCCCAAAAATTATCATTGCACACGTGCACGATAGCGGCACTTTCATTTTTCGACCAAAGTTATATTTTGTAAACTTTATGGACGCGATAGTCGAAATATGCCACAAGACCCAGAATGGGAAAACGACTTGCATCCGCTCCCACCCACTAAATCACCGATAGTATATAATTTACGAGCGAATGTGCTCCAAGCGAGAAACTCGCGTAGGAAAATTCCCGAATAGAAAAAACGCAAGACCAAAGCGAGCAGAAACTGTCACTCCAAATCCCAAACAGACCCCTACGGAAAACTCGCCCGTGACTCCACACGGTCGTAAAACAGGCCCTCAGCGAGAATTGTGAGAACACGTGCGCTAAGGCCGATTCTTGGAAATAGAGCAGCGATTGCGTCTATCTCAGCCGCGACCCAACAAGAAATCCAGAATCATATTCCCCTACTCCGCTAACCAATCACGAAAATTAACGTAACTTTTACGACCGATTATCCAATCCCTGAAAAACGCATCGTAGGAAATGCACTCTCCCAAAAAACTCCTTCTTCTCCCAAAACCGAACTCTCGCCGTTTTTGTAAGACGAAGGAGCGTCACTCTGTAATCAGTCTCCGAATCGAAAAGTCGACTTACTCAGATAATACTCTGTCCGCGTAACCGTCTAACATATTTCTCAATCCACTGTACGCGTCTTATATTCAACCGATAGATATATGTACATACAAGTGTGTTAATAAACTCTATTTGTAAATCGAAAGAAACACTCACGAGAGTAAGTTATTCGATCAAAGTATCGGGCAAACCTCAACCTCAAACCAAAGCACGCACCTTAAATCGTCTAAATTCAATTGTTATTAAACTGTGTTCGGAACTCGCGCGGAAACCAATTAAGACTCACAGCGCAATCTACCTCTCTTCAAAATTCGCGCACAAACTCGGCAACCTCGCGAGTCCATTCTAAATCTCCCTCCGGGACGTAACAGTTTAATATACAATAAAACTAGTGGCAGCGGAAAACCAAGAGACAATTCAGCGGTTATAAAACTGGTTGCAGCGGAAAAACAATTTAAGACGACGCTAGCAATAAATCTGGTGTTAAAAATCATAGACAATTTATCGGTTATAAATTCGATCTCGATAAAATACGGATCACCGGCGCGGAACAATTAACATGGAAAATTAAAATTTAAGACTCTCCCGTGAAAAACGAACAAGTGCTCCACACCAACGTCGCACGGAGATCAACTCAGAGGACGCAGAGCCATAAATCAACGACGGACGCTGACCCCGAGAGAAGACCCAAGCCAGCTACGCACACACGGACTGCAGGTCAAAACACCAGCCTATATCCATTACGAGGAAAACCAAACGCCACCTGACAGCCCACCAACGACAGCATCGGCACGAGCTAGGTACAAGATCATCATCGAGTAAGTCATAAACTCATAATGTCCACACCAATCCAAATGGAGACTTCGGAAGACCTTCATCCAGCTCAACAGAGTCAAACCTACACATCAACAAGCGCGAATAATTATTATCAACCACACTTTGAAAATAACACTTATCCGTTACACGCTAATTATAGAGAATTCACAAGATACTTACCTGAGTTCGATGGGACCCCCAAAACATGTTCTCTAAATAACTTCCTAAGCTATTGCGACAACGCAAAAGAATTTATCCCAGCTGTAGGCGAACGATTAATCATCACATTGCTCAAAAGTAAATGCAAAGGAATCGCATGTGACAGCCTTGAAAGTTTCGCAATTTTCACTATTGCCGAACTCGCAAATATCCTCAAACGAAAATTCATTCCTTCCAAACCCCCTCTCATTTGGATTAATGACATGAGCACAATCCAACAAAAAGACAAAGAGACAGTACTCAGCTTCTACAGCAGACTAAATACTCATTTAAAAAAGACTCATCAAGCTATCGAAACATCCAATCTCAGATCGATCGAAGGAGCAAAAATATTCGCTGAAGACGCAGCAACAGATCAATTTAGGAAAGGCCTAAACGCAGCCTATCGTCCCCACATAGCATGCAAACGATACGAGTCACTCGAAGACATTTTCAAACACGCTACAGAAGTCGAGAAAATGTTAGGACCAATTGACGCAGAAAACACACAATCAACTTGCTTACCAATTCAGCCTTCTAACAGAACGAATAACCAAATCGAAAACAAATCTGGAAGCTCAATCAAATTCTGTACATACTGCAAAAAGACAAGTCACACGACAAACGATTGCTTCCGTTTAGTGAAAGACAATCAAACAAAAGACACGGCAAACAAAAACAACGTATCGTGCAACTCTTGCAAAAAACTAGGTCACACTATCAGTCAATGCCGTAAGCGAGCGTATAATAATGGTCGAAAAGACGAGGCCCAAGCTGGAAAGCAGCCGGGAAACGAGTCAACGACCCCTCGACCAGGCGTCTCGGCGGGCCCCAACACACAAGGACGCCAGACACAGTAAACCCACCACCGAAACAAAAAATCCTCCGAGCCTTTTGCAACCTGAGCACCAACACAAATAATTACAACTCACCCACGATTCATATCGAATCCGAAGACCTAAAGAAAACTCATACATCAACACTCGCAGACTCAGGATCACAATTAAATCTAATAAAAATCGGCAACATTCTTCATCCAAATCTTATAGATAACTTAAAAATCTATGAATTATACGGAATTTCGATCACCGACAAACCCAGGACACTCGGACAAATCAACATCGCTATCCATAACCAGTCCGTAGAATTTAACGTTGTCCCAGATGATTTTCCGGTGGAATTTGATGCAATCCTTGGCCACGAAACAATCGGCGAAAGCAAAGGTAGAATCGACTGGGAAGGGCGTTACGTGCGCGTCAATAACGTGGACATCGCATATGCGATCACAGAATCATTTCTTCTGCGGGCCAGACAGAAAACGATAATGTTCATTCGGGTCCAAAGCCAACTAGACACAGGCTACGTACCTCGTATACCCTTTCGAGACGGCGTTTTTGCAGGAGAAGCCTTGGTTCGAAACACCAACGGTAAAGCCTACCTGCACGCCATAAACACCTTGAACGAAGACGTCAGAGTAGAGGTTCCCGTAATTCCACTCTATCCTTTCGATATGAGTACAGACGAGAATGATCAAAAAGATGACGACTCCGTGAATCAACAGACCCTAGAGCACGAAAAACCTCGGACGCGAGAAAACCGTGCCAACGGAGTAATGAACCTTTTGCGGCTCGATCACCTTAATGACGAAGAGCGTAATGCGGTATCTACACTCGTAGAAGAATACGTAGACCTCTTTCATCTACCTGGCGAACCCCTTCGGTCAACAAGCGAATTCAAACATCGAATTCCCACCGTAGACGATCGACCGGTTACTACGAGACAATACAGACACCCACCGTTTCAAAAACCGGAAATAGAAAAACAAATTAACGATCTGCTACAATTAAACATCATCGAACCCTCGAAGTCGCCGTATAATTCACCAGTATGGATAGTTCCGAAAAAAACAGACTCAAAGGGCAACAAACGTTGGAGACTCGTAATTGACTTTAGAAAACTCAACGACGTCACCATAGGAGATGCTTACCCCTTGCCGTTAATAACAGACATTCTCGACTAACTCGGCGGCCCGAGGTACTTCTCAATTTTTGACTTGGCATATGGCTTTCACCAGATAGAAATGGATCCGCAAGACAAACACAAAACGGCCTTCACGACCCCTCACGGTCATTATGAATTCACCAGAATGCCATTCGGTTTGAAAAACGCCCCAGCCACATTCCAACGATTAATGGACCTTGTACTAAAAGGATTACAGGGGAATGATTTATTCGTATACTTGGATGATATAATAATTTACACGCGATCAATTGAAGAACATGAACGTAAATTCAAAAAACTCACTGAAAAATTACGCAATGCAAACTTAACTCTTCAAACGGAAAAATGCGAATTTTTACGAAACGAAGTGAGATACCTAGGGCATCAAATTTCGGCAGACGGATTAAAACCAGATTCAAAAAACATCGAAGCCGTGAGAGAATTCAAGACACCGAAGACTCAAAAAAATGTAAAAGAATTCTTGGGTCTAGCCGGATACTACCGCCGATTCATAAAAAACTTCGCGGCGATAGCAAAACCTTTATCGAATCTCACCAGCAAAAACGTCAAATTTCATTGGACATCGCAACACCAACTAGCATTCGAAACATTACGAGACAAGCTATGCTCAACGCCAATTCTCCAATATCCAAATTTCTCGGAACCATTCATCGTAACGACCGACGCATCCAACTACGCAGTCGGTGCAATCCTTTCACAAGGAAAAATCGGAGAAGACCATATGGTCGCAGCTGCTTCAAGGGTCCTCAACAAGGCCGAAAGGAATTATTCCACGCTAGAGAAAGAGATGGTCGCAGTGGTGTTCGCCCTAAAAACCTTTCGACCCTATCTTTACGGCAGGTCATTCACACTGCTGACCGACCACCGGCCACTTGTCTGGGTAAATTCCATGAATTACTCGACGTCACATGTACTGCGATGGAGAGAAAGACAAGGAGTTCGATTTTAAAATCCAGTATAAACCAGGAAGAGTTAATACCAATGCCGATGCACTCTCTCGAAATCCGATAACTTCCCATCAAATTCAAGTGGCGAATTAGTAACACCCCATATGGAGGAAAAATCCTTCATCCGCATCCAGGTATCGCAAGGACATATTCATCATCAGAAACTATCGCCAAAAATAAAAGAACGAAAAAATCAAAACCTACTTCGGAAGACGACATCACAGACGTCTATCCTCTAAATTAAGCAATTCCCATTCCTCGAGCAACAGACTTCACAGATACGGCAGTTCCGAGAGAAACGTACGTAAGTCCCGTTGCAGAAGGATCTGAGGAAAATCAAAATAAAAAAACCTCTAACTCCCAAGCAAACGATCTCATCGATGCGGTAGTTCCGAGAGAAACGCACGTGGGTCCGTGGGCCAAGGGATCTTTTCTACCTCAAGGTGACCGGTCTGATCAACCGAACATCAGCGATCTCAACAAAAAGAGACCGCGTCCTAAATCAAATTCTTCAGAGCATCAAGACACAAATTCTTCAGAGCATCAGAGAGCAAACTCGTCAAAACATAAAAAAACGAATCCTGCAGAGCACCAAAAATCAAATCATTCAGAGCATCAAAAATCAAATTCTTCAGAGCATCAAAAATCAAATCCTTCAGAGCATCAAAAATCAAATTCTTCAGAGCATCGAAGATCAAATTCTTCAGAGCACCAAAAATCAAATTCTTCAGAGCATCCAAGATCAAACTCTTCAGAGCAACAAACTCCAATCTCATCGCACCACCGAGGATCGAATGCATCAGAAAATAAAAAATCGCATTCACCCAAATATCGAAGGGAAAAACGCAAAATCTTAATCCAAAGGAGAAGCGACATCCGTTGATACCTCCCTTCCGAAAACCCTTTAAAATCGGAATCTTCATCGTCATCGGATGACGATGAGGAAAATACCATCCACATGGCACCGCGCAATTTCGGCACGCTTAAAACCCTTTCATCCTCAGAGCAAGAATCGGACGACAGCAGCTTAAACAACGTCGCCAAGAAATCCGGGAAACGTGCCTGCGAAACGGCGGGACGCACTCCATCACCTATTGGACGAGCAAAAAACAAATCGTACAAAATTCCCAGCCGTCCAAACAGCCAAGGAAGCGCAAACGAAGAAGCCATCGTAGAAGACAAACGATTTCCTCCTACGAGAAACGAAAATTTCAAGGACAGTCGCACGACTGAACCTATGGACATAAGCCTCTTAAACGAGGATAGAGAATTAGCAGACGAAATTGATACAAGTCAAGTCACGAAACTCCCAAACGCTAGCACGAAGCAACGCACAACCAACGCAAAAAATACCACAAAAACGAGGAAACCAACTCCCCTACCAACGCGCAGATCCTCCAGACAAAGGAAAGCCAAGAAATGCTTCTGCTGTCCAGACGCAAGTGGTCATGCACATGCGAGTGCCACCCGTGCTCAAACAAAGAAAAAAGAAAACGCACTACCGAAGGGTTATCAACAGGCAAAAACGACCGAAAACCCTCCTGGTCGGGAACAGCCCTCACCCACCCTTCCAGATGTCGCAAACACCGAGAGCTCCGAGAACGAATCTTCACAGCAACAAGGAAAAATCCCATCCCCGTTAATGCTAAACAAACCCTCCCCCAACTCACAAAATAGAGGCTACAATAGCGAGACAAATAACGCTGAGGAAGAACCAACAAGCAACAACGAGCAACGACCGGAATTCGTTAATGTCATCGAAACAAGAGACATCATCGAAATGACACAGAACAATTACATTTGTTTCATTTCAGCCTATGGCACAGTCTCGAGCGAAATCGGTAAGCGATTAATCGAGAAGGGCTTGCTCAAAAATCTATCTCCGGCGAATACCTTCGAAGTCGGGCAAGTCCTCATCTCCGGAACACCAAAGAAAAGAGTGTTCGCTTTAGTAACACAGGAAAATGGCACATCGCCTCTAACAAAAGAAAATCTTATCAAAACCCTAAGAAATCTAAAAACATCAATGAAGGAGTTGAACATCAAATCAGCAGCGTTTTCTCAAAAGCGTAGCAACCTCAACGACTCAACGTGGACAAAAATAAAAAACATTCTCCAAGAAATATTCGCGGACACCGAGATCGAAATAAAAATCAACCGCGACGAAATCATTGTTCCACCTGAACGAGACAGACCAGAAATAATAAAAGAATGCCACGAATCTCCAGTAGCAGGCCATAAAGGCGTCACGAAGACATACAACAGAATTAGGCAGCAATATTTCTGGGACAATCTCAAAAAGCAAGTGAAAGACTACACATGACAATGCGCCAGTTGCCAGAGGAAAAAATTGGTGAGGATTAAAACCAAACAACCTATGGTTATCACAGACACCCCAATCAGCGTATTCGACAAAATGGCGATGGATATAGTCGGACCGATAACTCCAGAATCTGAACTTGGTCACCGCTTCTTACTAACCATTCAGGACAATCTCTCGAAATTCTCATTGGCCATTCCGCTGAAGAGCGCTATGGCCCAAGAAATAGCCTACGCATTAGTCACGGAATTCATCTGTCTAGTCGGATGTCCCAAAGTAATACTCACGGACCAAGGTGCAGCCTTCATCGGCCGAGTGATGAAACAATTAACTAAAATCCTGAAAATCAAACAAATCAAAACAACAGCACTCCATCCACAGTCGAACGGATCACTCGAGCGAAGTCACCAAGTTCTCACGGATTACTTGAAACATTACACCAATAAAAAGGATTGGCACAAGTGGCTACGACTGGCAACTTTCGCATACAATACGAGCGTACACGAAGGCACAACATTCACACCCTTCCAGGTAGTCTGCGGCAAAGAAGCCCGACTACCCTCACAGTTCTCGTACCTGGACGAAATTTTAACGTACGACGAACACGTGAGGAATCTCGCTCATCGTCTCCAAGAAGCACGGACATTGGCACGCAATAACCTCGAAAACGCCAAACAAAAATCCAAAGTTCATTACGATAAAAGAATCAATCCCGTGAATTTCCAAATTGGAGATAAAATCTACCTAATAAAAAATCAACGAATAGGAAAATTCGACGACAACTACCTAGGTCCTTACGAAATTACACAAATCTTCCCAGAACAAAACGACATCGAAATCGCATTAGGAAACAATAAACGGAAAATAATCCATTGCGATCGCGCCAAATTCGCACACTAATTATCCCCAGCAAGAATAGAAAACAAAACAACTACAATCTCTAAACGCACATCGGCACCTTTCAGGAAAGCCGGGGCGAACCGGAAGATGCCACTGCTCATCATCTACCTCATTTCCATCCTCTAAGTGAGTAATGCGCTCATCGCCTACGATTGCGGAGCACGAGCAATGAACATCACAACGCTGTCATTACTGGATATAAAAGAATGCGACATTCCTATCCGCAAGCCCGAGATCACCACATCTAAAATTCAATTACTCCAAAGAGTAGCACTCTCACACATTAAGGTTATCCAATGCAAAATAGAAATACACCGATCAATCAAGCATTGCGGCATGCACTCGCACACATCAGCCGTCAAAAATGGATACATGGAATTCGTCTTAGAAACATCTAGCGACTCATGCAGAAGAATCCACGAGACGAGATCTCATCAAGCATACAACACATTTCTAAGCGACCTGACAATGAATTCTACAAACGTGAGACCTCTCATAATAACAGGATCAATCAGCAACGACGGAACCTGCCAAGGAGCATCGTATTCAGACCCTTACGGCACGTAGAGCAACGTTATAGTCACAGGTCATATATACATCACTGTCGCCGACTACCAGGGCAAGGTAAACCTAATGCGAAACGAAGTTATACTAAGATCCGGCAACAGATGTCGACATACCTCAACCAGATGCCTGGACTGGGAGGGAGGCTACACGTATTAGAACTCAGTACCGAGAGACCAATGCAAATTCGACAATTACGAAGTAATTTATGAAGGCAAAGCCGAAAAAATCTAGGATGTAAAAGACGAACCACCAAGCGAACAAATCTATTCAATCACGTCGGCAGACGTCACCTTCGCTCTTGCAATCAAAGGAGAAACAAATCTATGCGGCCATAAATTGATTAGAACAGAACACACCAAGCTCTTCATCATCGACCAGCAGTATGGGGACTTCTTCACCCAAAAACGGTTGCTAACATGGACATATTCGCATATATGAATTCAAAACTAGTATACCTCGTTAAAAACTTCGGAAATCAAATAACGAGCCTATACAACAACGTCGTCAAACAAGAATGCGAAATGGAATAAAGAATTCTCCACAATACATTGGGCTTCGCATCATTCGCTCCCACGGAATTCGCCTATCATTATATGAAAGAGCCTGGCTACATAGCTCACGTCGCAGGAGAAGGAATCCGAATAGCAAAATGCGTACCTGTAAATGTCAACACACGGAAGACAGAGGAATGCTACCAAGAGATGCCGATATCCAGGGGAAACGAATTACTATTCATGATGCCGCGCACGCGCATCATCGCAAAAACAGGGCACGAGATTGAATGCAACTCATTCTTATCCCCGATGTACCGTGTCAACAACATTTGGTATCAATCTTTGCCACAACTCGCACCAGCGGCAGCACCGGAAGAAATGTCGGCACTGACCGAACAATCGTGGAAATTCGTCACCCCCGCACACCTCGCGGATAGCGGCACCTACTCCTCGAACGACTTGGACAACCTACGGTCGAGTATCATGTTTCCCGTGGAACGTACAGCTGTTCTTAACACAATCGCCCGAGACGCAAAGGTCAAAACCCCGTCGACCAAGGGATAACCATAAAACACTAGATCGATGAGGACGTCATCCAGCAATCTATGGAAAAGGCATGGGGAAAAGTATACCTCCTCTTTAATACCATCGGCACATTCAGCGCAACGTTACTAGGAGTCTGGGTAACCCTGAAAGTCGTCAAATTCGCAATCGACACACTGGTACATGGCTACGCATTGCACTCGATCTACGGGTGGAGCATCTGGTTGATCGGTGCCATATGGGACTCCTTAACGAACCTGCTTCTCCACCTGGCAAGAAGCAAGAAAACCAACGACGAGGATGCCGACAAAAAACGAGACGAGAGCAGCGAAAATTTGCCAGAACAAACTCCATCGTCATCGTCACATTCCCCGCAGGAACAGCAACGAGTGAACATCTACCCAACATGTCCACCACCAACGAGAAACGAGACCGGAGCCCATTGAACTCCGACCATGGACCCCGCGGACGCACCCAAGCAACGTATGAATTACGCACGCAAAACCGCAAAGCAGGAGAGGTAACACAAAATCAACTAAATGATCATTTATTGCGAAAACACAAATCCGGCAGCAATAATATACGCTCAATTCAAGCGTCACAATTGTCGATGACAATAACATTATATCAGCCCGGGTTACTCCAACGATTCGGTATAAGCCGCGAGTACACCCCTTGGCGACGACCACGCTGGATGGTCCCAATCATCCTCGGGATGGACCTGGCCCCAGCGCCCCTCATACATCCAACGGATGCAATAAAAATCGAAGCTACTGCTCCGCTCCAACTCCACTAGGCCCCAGCGAAGCTCGCGCCGCTCCCGTCGCCGAGCTTGGGCCGCCTCAATGAAGGAAGCTGCAACACAATCAAAACACCAAACATTAAAATCTATTTTCCTCTCCCTCTACTCCTTTTTCCCTGATAAGTCAGGAACAAACCAAATCCACGACCGAGTACTTACCATGTGAGAACAGAGACGTTGGCGTTTTTCAGAAACATGGTTGTGAGCAACCAACGATTGTCGAGACGTAAGTTGAACGTAAGACGAAAGGCTTCAAATATGTAATTATGCCTCGGGAGCCCACCTTCAATACAAAACGCCCCACCAGAAGCTCGAAGACCCTCGCCCTAACAAGCCAGTGAAACTACCCCACTCTCCACCAACTCACCAATAGCAAAATTGTACCATCGGCTAGCCATTGGCCAAAAGCAAACCCTTCCCCGAGACCGGGATAACCACCTTCCCCAACAAACCCTTGGACACATCCCATCGAACTCGACTCTCACAATTTAAATAAACATACGAATATTTTGCGAATTTCCCTTAACATATAAGATTAATTATATAACTATTATTCAAATACATGTTAATCTTAATATTATATAAAATCAAAACAAACTCATACCTACCTATTCCTTATTCACTCACGCTGGCATCTTCACGCCAGATAAAATACAAAAATAAGAAGCGAAACATAATGGTTCACTACATTACGCTACTGTATCAGATTAAAGCGCAAACATCCCCTAACCTGTGTAAATCACATTGTAAATCAGTAATAACGATGCCCCACTACGTGCCTATACATATTATTCGATACAATTCAAAAATTGAATCTAATTGCGCGAGACGCTCAATCTCGAAGGAGGGAGGTGTTACGTCCCAGCCTTCAAATTTTTTACTCTACCCCAAAAATTATCATTGCACACGTGCACGATAGCGGCACCCTCATTTTTCGACCAAAGTTATATTTTGTAAACTTTACGGACGCGATAGTCGAAATATGCCACAAGACCCAGAATGGGAAAGCGACTTGCATCCGCTCCCACGCACTAAATCACCGATAGTATATAATTTACGAGCGAATGTGCTCCAAGCGAGAAACTCGCGTAGGAAAATTCCCGAATAGAATAAACACAAGACCAAAGCGAACAGAAACTCTCACTCCAAATCCCAAACAGACCCCTACGGAAAACTCGCCCGTGACTCCACATGGTCGTAAAACAGGCCCTCAGCGAGAATTATGAGAACACGTGCGCTAAGGCCGATTCTTGGAAATAGAGCAGCGATTGCGTCTATCTCAGCCGCGACCCAATAAGAAATCCAGAATCATGTTCCCCTACTCCGCTAACCAATCACGAAAATTAACGTAACTTTTACGACCGATTATCCAATCCCTAAAAAACGCATCGTAGGAAATGCACTCTCCCAAAAAACTCCTTCTTCTCCCAAAACCGAACTCTCGCCGTTTTTGTAAGACGAAGGAGCGTCACTCTGTAATCAGTCTCCGAATCGAAAAGTCGACTTACTCAGATAATACTCTGTCCGCGTAACCGTCTAACATATTTCTCAATCCACTGTACGCGTCTTATATTCAACCGATAGATATATATACATACAAGTGTGTTAATAAACTCTATTTGTAAATCGAAAGAAACACTCACGAGAGTAAGTTATTCGATCAAAGTATCGGGCGAACCTCAACCTCAAACCAAAGCACGCACCTTAAATCGTCTAAATCCAATTGTTATTGAACTGTGTTCGGAACTCGCGCGGAAACCAATTAAGACTCACAGCGCAATCTACCTCTCTTCAAAATTCGCGCACAAACTCGGCAACCTCGCGAGTCCATTCTAAATCTCCCTCCGGGACGTAACAATCTAATGAACGGGTGGCTTGAAATGTAATATTCATTCAGTGTAATAGTAGTTATTAACAATAATATCAGCATTTTTCTCGAAAAATCGAGAAGAAAAACTCAAACACTTTTTTTGGTGATTGGATTATAAAAAAAAAAAGCTCGGCCAAGTCTTAGCCAATATTATCTATTATGGTTTTTTTTTAAATCCTTTTTAATTTACCTTAACCGGGTGGCCAAAATAAAGTATACCGTGAGCCCCTCACGTTCAAAGGTCCTCCACGACATCACTTGTAACTTGTTAAATTATTAATATTGTTAACGAAAGTTAGTACACAACTTTGTTAATGTACATACAAATAAATGTTCAAAAGATTTTTCAATCATCTTACTTATTCCGTCAAAATTAGTTTAAAAAATAAGCCTGAATTTCGGGTCATAGTAGCCCAAACCCCTTAAGTGTGCTCTTCCACATTACATATATTGTTTTAACTTTCGAAAACCTTCGAAGAATACTTTCACGTTTTTTTGTCAAAGCGCAGCAATTTCACGGAATGTCCCACGAAGTGTGAACTCCGTAAAAGCGCACTAGATATAATTAACCACACACTCACCACCTAAGCATACAAATGGGCTCAAGGAGACATTTCACTTTTTCTCCAAACCACCAATATCAGCCAGACAATAAATAAATAAAGATTAACTCACCCACTATGAATTTATATACAATTGAGGCATCTCCATTGAAGCGCTGAAATCTGCCTATGCAATATCCTTGTTTGTCTATTGAAAGTATAAAAGATAAAACAAATGTGGAATAATTGAAAGAAAATTAATACGCATCTCCGTACACGTAGTTGAGTTAATTTGTAAATCACACATAGATGATAACGTACCTCAACCTTTATTGCATTGAATAAAACATTTTTTCCTTCCAGCAGTGATATCATTTATTAAATCGATAACTTATTTGATAATCGTCAGAGACTTTATGGGGTTTTCACTTTCTCGCGATTCTCTAGTACACATCGCAATTACGAGATTTTCTTTTGTAAATCGTATTTGTCACAAGCAATCACAATTTTATTGAACGATTGTCGACGGAAGAGAAATGATTTGAAAATAAATGTATATATATATATATATATATATATATATATATATATATATGTATGTATGTATGTATGTATACTATATATGAAAAATCCTGCTACCAATACAGAATAGGCCTGCTTTTTCACTTTTGTTTTTCGCTTCACAAAAACTTCAAACTTCAAACGTTCAAAGACAAAATCTTAAACGAACGTAATAAAATACTCAAAGCGGTTCGCGGTTAACAAGGGAAAATAAATACTTTAGCGTCGCGGTTCTCGCAATATATGTAAATCTAATACCCTTTCGCATTTGCTTTCGCCTTCGCGCAACGGACATGGCTAACAGCGCGCTTGATTTTTCTTTCGACTTTTTTTTATTTGTTTTCTGTCTTTTGCAAACTCTCCGCTCTCAAGCCTCTTGACCGGACGTCTCTAGATCGTGAACCTTCGTTATTCGTTTAGCACCTCTGCTCGGCGGACCCTTCGGTTTTGCGAATTTTGGTCGATGCAAATTAACTTTTGGGTGCAATTCCTCTTGCAAAAATTCCTCCGTTAGTTGATTCCCATCATCTATTTCAAGCTATACAAGCAAACAAAATCAATTTTCATATAAACGTAAATATATGTGACGTTGTAAATAGAATATATGTATGTGTATATATATATATATTTATTTATATCGCGAACATACTAAAACCATGTACGATAAGTGTCGGAGATTTTACATTAAAACCAGTACGGAACAAAAGGAAAACAAGAAACTAAATAAAAATTCAGGCCTATTCTGTAAGAGCAATGGTGTCTCGGTCGTTTTAATCTTATATACCATGTGGATGTATCCATCAAACGCCACGAGGATATTAATACCTAAGAGCAGCGGATCTATTTTGCATTCGACGGAAGTTGGATATACTTTCGTGCGAGAATTAATGCGAACAAATAACGAGAAAAAACAAGAAGTTGGATTAAAATTGCACAATGGGTTTTATTTTTCGTAGCATATTCAAGTGTTGGCAAGATATACAATATTATGATATTCATAATAACGAACCTATGGTTACAACGGAAACATTGTATACGGCTAGTCATACTTATTCTCCTTTTGTTTCCAATTCTTCTCTCGACGATAAAAACACTTACAGAATAGGCCGGGAAACCGTGTTTTCTCGCAAAATATATATATTTTCAATTAAAAAGCCATGCTTGAAAAAACGGTGTGCGTCACAAATATTTGTTAATCTCTAACACAAGTTAATAGTACGATTTTGTTGTTTTTTTTTGAGCATTACAGATCCTATTTTATAATGCGTTAAGGGAGCTTTCGAGTGTGAAATTTTCAAAAAATCGATTTTTTTTTTGCTTTATCGAATAGTATACACTCTTCCGAATATTCCCTGAAATTTTCATGCCGAAATTCAGATTATTTCGGTTACTGTACAGCATTTCTTGGAAGAAGGCAACGGAGCGCTACAGCTACAGCGAAACTTTGAACGCGTTTTTCTCGAAACAGCATTTTTCAAAACGGTGTCCAACTTGGAGGGCAGAGTTTGAAAGCTATCGAGTTGAATTTTTTACACAATATTCTTAACGTCATTGTTTATCGTGCTATGGAAGCTTTTTTTTTTTGACATCTTCCTATTTTTTTGTAAAAAAAACTGCCAAAAAAAATGCTAAAATCGATACTTTTTGTTCAAACCGGCGCCATTTTTGCAAAAAAAAAAAAAAAGCCTCCATAGCACGAAAGCCAATTATATACCGATCAATAATCTTTTTGTGTTTTTTGTTTCAGATCAAAATTGTGACCCCCAACGTGGACACCACATCCAAGTGCATTTTCTGCAACAATTGTTTCATCATTTTTATAGATATTAATTAATAAATAAATCGATCTTTAAAAAATTGTTTTGAATTCTTCAATACCCAATTAATATACAAAAAAAAACCAGACCGATTAGATTATTTTTTCTTTAAAAAAAAAAAAAATCGCGAAAAACAGCGATTTTTCGGGCTGTCACACTGGAAAGCTTCCTTAATTATTTGTAACCGAACGCGCGCGTAGATTTGCAACAACGCTCTGGCCCCCTGTATTCTTCGTGCCTTTATCGCTCTCGTTTTATTTTTTCTCTTTCTTCTCCATTGCCCATCAAACTTTACGGAAGAATACAATCGGATGCGTTTGATTATACACCACAATAATTGGACAATAATTATTGGCGATGCTTTAAGTTCGTGAACCTGAACATGATTGGTTGTTCCCGAAAATCTTGACGCGGAGCATTGGCATGTGCGCATGTTAACTGTTAGTTGTGACTCGGACATAATGGCTCATCTTTGTTTTTTCTTCTTCGAAAATGTTTTTATAAAAAGCTACAAGATTTAAAAAAATACACATCACAAAAAATAGAATGCCTCTCGAATATCATCATCTGGCTACCTGTGTATCTGAATCATCTACTCGACATCGCGATGCATGTACACATTTTTCTTATTGTTGTCGACCCTTTTTTCTTCTAATGTCATACTGCATTTCGCCAGTACCGAAATACACAAACATTTTCATATCTCGTCCCGACATCAATAGAAAACGATATGGGGCATTTATTTCGATATTTTCTTTCTCGATTTCATGCATCTTTCATCGGATATAGAGCAGGTGAGACTGTACTGCGTTCAGTCTTACGTCGTACAAAATATTTGTAAGATTCACCAGATCTAATTTTTCCGTAATATTATGGAGCTTATGTGAAATTATTTGTTGTTTTTTTTTACGTATAGGCTTATTTTTACATTCAACCTTGTAATGCATATGTATATGTATGAACACATACATACAAGTGTGAGTGCGCGCGCGCGCGTGTGTGTCTGTTTGCGTGTATGAGAGCTGACTTGCAATAACGTGCCCGATGCCTTTACATACTTTTGTCTCGCTAAAGCGACTCGTCCGATTCTTCAGATCACCCTCCTTAAAAACACAGATCGCTTCTCGTGCATGTACAAATCAACGATTCAGTTTTCATTTATAATGTTTTTTTTTCCTATAGCTATAGAAGCCGTCGCGAGTTGGCAAAGCCTATTTTATCCGTGTACAATATTCGCCGTTAGGCGTGCATCGTCTATGTGGTCTAGTCCTTTCTCACGTTTTTTTATCTTGCTTTTTCCAATATGTATCCATATGTATGAGGCACTCCGGGCGAAATCGATCTACGCGTGACTCGGAATTTCTTTCATCCTGTTTGTGTAACTGTTTAATAAGATTTCGCGATTATTTTGTCTTGTCTGGCCGCTTCTTAATAACGATACGAACATATCTGCGATGAAAGCATCCTCTCACACGTCACCTTTCCGACTTAGAATATCAAAGCGTAATCGCGATATACGTTGCAATTGTTTATTATCGTGTAAATGTTTAATTGCCGACAATTGTATGTTTTAATGTTATAGAGAGGAAAGAGAAACGGCATTTTTATAATATTTTTGAATGTAAAATTAGAAAAAATTCGGTGGGTTTACAAAAAAATCTATCACGAATATCAGAACTTCAGCACCGTAATTATGGATGGCTCGTAGGTTAAGATGATGGTACGCAATGTTATTTAAATTGTAGCAAGATTGGTTATGATTTCGGATTATAAATCGTGGCTAGCTATATATATGTTCGATATTTCGTTATTAAGTAAACGGTTGGGAAAAACGACATGAACGAGGAAATACAATATTTTTGAAGATTTAATGGTAAATGTGAAAATAATAATGGACCATTTTTTGGCAGTGAAAATCAGACTTGTATTAGCTGAAATAGAATGCCTCATGGATATAATCCGAAAGAGTGAAAACATGAAGAGGAACTCAACGTAAGTGGCGCGAGCGAATCGGGGCACGCGAAACGTCCTCTTTTTTAACTCTCTAATAATCACATGTGGCAATATAATGCAATATTACCCTATACATATTCGATTAAAATCCATCAACTCCTACAACGATAAATTCTAAATTGTCGCTTTATACGAATTTTCTAGTCAAACCTTCGCGATCGAAGAGAGAAGCGGAGGAGAGTGGAGGAAGGGAACGAGGAAGTTTTAACCGAAGACGATCAATAGACAACTTATACGTTACGTATCACTTTTCACGAGACTAGGAACTAATTTCATACACACATATTTTTTTCTGCCACATACAATACGTTTTTATTCAATGAGCAAGCATCGTCGACGATTCCACAATGAATTGGAAATCACAGGGGCGAAATTATTTAGAGGAAAGCGCAAAACAACGATAAAAAGTATCGTACGAACACCGTTCGGAAAACACAGCGAAGGGATGTTCGACTCGTCAACTAAGCTAAGGGTAGTCCGTGAAGTAAAAGAAGGACGGAGATAACGAGGCAAAAGAAAAGAATGCCTTTTACAGAATACTAAGCGATCGAATTACCAAAGAATTAGGGAGACCAACGTCGAGGACGAAGGTTTTCAAGACTCTCGAGGAAGGGAAGACGTGAAAGGCTTGACTCGAAATTCCTTCTGGTCAACGGGGTGACGAGCGTCGTCAAAACCTAACATTAATCTCGGAATAAAAATCCTACAACTCGTCATATACAATTCGAACGAATACTAAACGATAGACAAAACGTTACAATGAAATTGGCATTATCGTTTCGTCTTTCAGTTAGTTTTTCCAATTCTTTCTCTTCTCTTAACCATGGAAGAGATAAAACGTTCTATAGCGGAGCACATAATCCACCGCGGAAATCAGCTCCTTTCATTAGTATTTAAAAAAAAACCTTTTTCTTTAAAAATAATATATAAATTGTAATATCTGCTTGTGGGCAAGAATTTTATGGTATCCGTGACTGCGAACTTGGCTCCATGTAATGATTAATTTTCTTATTTCCTATTCGAAAAATACACTCGAAGCAACGGTGACGAATAACGTAGCAACTTATGTATTTTTTCGTCAATACATGTCACTTTAAAGATTTTTCAGCTGCAATCCACTACAAAATTGATCATCTAATACAGCACGAAGACCACGTACGCAGTCACTACTGCAGGGGATCAAGTTGAGAAAAACAAATTCATTGGAATGACACTTTTAATTGGGAAAGAAGATTTTCTTGTTTTAAAACAACGAAAGATTCTGATTTCTTGACTCTATATTTAAAACACACACACGCGCGCGCGCGCGCGCGTGTGTGTGTGTGCGTGTGTGTGTGTGTTGGAGCGAGAAGCGTAGACATTAATTCGACGACATAAGGAGGAATATTGTTCTTGATAATTTAGAAAAATACACCGTTCGGTCTACTCTTTCTCGTTACGAACAGGTATACATCTAGGTATACGAATATTATCACGTTGCATGACCGTCATTTTCTTTCTCCCACAGTTTCGCAATTCGAGCAACGTCCGATCGATGAGACTTTGCGATAATTTAATTTAAAAATTTCCTTAACTCTTGCCGTCACTTCCTAATCGTCGTTCTTTTTTGTTGCTTCTTTTTTTCGTATTGGCGAGAGATTGCATTAAGTCGCGCGAACACTTTGTAAATGAAAATTAAAAAAAGAAACAGAGGAAAAAGCTCATCGCTGAGCAGCACGAGTTCGAAAGTGACGAGACTCGTGGGCGCAAAATTAAAGAAACCAAGGTAATTCGTATTGTGCATGGAATTCGCGAGAGAGACTCCGCGCGTCAATGAATTCAATACAAGCGATACAAGACTCTCGATAAAAGTTTGCTAAACATTTGTATGTCGTCGTCAACGTTTTTTTTTCTCTTTTGTTGTGCTCTTTTTTATGTCGTTTTCCCGTTCTTGTTATTCTGTTTGTTTCGAACGGGCCGAACAAACGGACGTCGAACCCGTTAACTCAAAACGCAAGAGCGCTTTTGTTTCGACTTTTTCTCGGGAAATGTCTGTATGGGTGCTGAGGGCGTCGACGGGGTTGCGGGAGTCGTTGCACCGGTATCTTTTATCGTAGGAGGGTCCTCCAACATGTCCGTCAATTCCTCCCCGGTATTTATCTCCAACTGCGATTTTCGTATGGATCAATCCGTAAAAGTTATTCTTTCTTGCTCCTCTTGTTTAATTTTTTTTCGGGAACACACTGAGGTTCCCCTTAAAATTCGTTTGCGCGCGTTTTCGAAGGAACGAAACGAGTTGAGATGCGCGAGTGGTGAAAAAGCACGGATCAGTCATTGATGTTGACGAAAAATACGTTCAAAAGCATCCTCTCCGAAATAACCACGACCATCAATCTTTTATTACTCCGAAATTCGTACTTGGGTTTAAAGAGAAAAAAAAGCAACTTAATTTATAATTTTTACTTGGTTTGAGAAAAGAAAACGGGCGAAGAAAAAATCAATCATGACTAAAAGTCTGCCATCCTTTGAGAACGTATATAAAGAGTTTATGAAATTTCGATGCTCGCGATTGATGCACGAGAACGACCTTCAACAAATCGCCAAAATAATGCGTCACTTAAACGCGCATCGGGCTTGCCAGTCCATAATCGTTCACCGTTGTTGTGCGAAAAGACCGGAACTTGAAAATACATTAATCTATTTGCAATTTCCCACTGTTTTTTGGAATTAATAGTGCAATGATAATCGAGAGCATACAGAGGCAATTATTGAATAATGGTCAAGACAATTGAAAGAAGCGTATCGAAGAAGAGTGAGGGAAGGAATCCCAAAAAGCGCATGCAAACCGAAACACAATGATATACAGGGTGAGACACGTAAAGTGTTACAGAGCAATAGCACTCAAACTATTGATCATATCCAAAAATGTTTCAGACAAAAGTTTCAGTATTCGAGAAGGCCGTCGTACTGGAGCACCCTATTTTTTTATCCGTGGAGACGCTGACGCTACGTCAAGGTCAACTCCACTTTTTTAAATGGAACCGTGTATTTTTTTCGATGACATTATTACCGATTTTACGACGAATTTAGCGACCTACACACAAGGTCATCGAAAAAAAATACATGGTTCCATTTACAAAAGTGGAGTTGACCTTGACGTAGCTTCAGCGCCTCCACCGATAACAAAAAAAATAGGGTGATCCAATATGATGGCCTTCTCGAACCCTGAAACTTTTGTCTGAAACATTTTTGGATATGATCAATAGTTTGAGTGCTATTGCTTTGTAACACTTTATGTGCCTCACCCTGTATATATATATCCACGTACGTGTATACTTTGTCTGGTTAATAATGGTTGGCAAAGTAAAGCAACAAATCTTTGTCCACTGACCTTCTTGGCTATGTTTACACCGAGCGACTGGATAAGTTCCAGAAGTGGAGCTTTGCACGATGAGTACAACATCCTTTCCTTGATGCTGCAGCTGTATCCGGGCATGCTGTATATGAATACTGCAAAATCATTGAGAATTAATCTTAGAACTGTCATATCACTTTTTCATCTCACCTCCGCACTGTACGGTGGCATACAAGGGCGCGCTACTCTTTTCGTAGGCGTTGAGGGGTTAGGCTACTGTGAATATTTAAAAAAATCGATAGTCGCTTGAGGCAACTCAAATTAAATAGGAAAGTTCAACATATGGTTTAGGAATCGGAGATTAAAGGTAAACTTATGATTACAACGATAGAGCTGCCGGTGACACTTTAAACGCGCTTTTCTCGAGACTATGATTTTTTTAACGGTGTATACGATGTCTCGAGATATTACGAACGGATCGACTTAAAGTTTAACACACTTGTTCAGCGTAATACTAGTTGTCTTGACCGACGTTTTTCGGCTTGGATTTTTATCATTAGAGCTTGACAATGTCAAAAAAAAATCCAATTCTTTCAATGATTGACACACGATAACAAACCAAAGCTCTGTCAAGTCTTAGCCAATATTATCTATTTTTAAAAACCTGTTTTTGTAGTGCCAAATCAACCGAGTGGCCAAAATCAAGTACACCGTTGAGCCCCTGACGTTTATAGCTCCTTCACGATATTGTTTATAACTTCTTTAATTATTAATCTTTTTTTCTGCAATATGGTACACAACTTTGTTGAAGTACATATAAATCAATGTCCAAACGATGGTTCAATCATCTTACTTATTCCTTCGAATTCCTTTTTTAGATAACCCTGATTTTCGGGTCGTCACAGTGGCCATAACCCCTTAACCCTTTTGTTGGCATTGACGCAGTAGTGAGTCAATCTTTATTTCCCTATTTAACTTGCTCTGATTTGAAATCGGAGCCTCACTCGATTTAGATTAAAATTAGTACGCCGGGTTTTTTGAGGTCGCTTATTACGAATCTGAACTTTAAATTTGACAATTCAAAATGGCAGCGGACTGAAATTGAAAATTTTACTCGATTTAGATAAAAACTGGTACGCTGGGATTTTTGAGGTTGCTTATTACGAATGTGAACACAAAATTCAAAAAATGTTAATGACGGATCTAATATGGACGGACGAAAGTGCAAAAAACAGCTCGATTTGGATAAATCTTGGTACTCGGGGGTTTTCGGGGACGCCGAGTGTGATGCTGAACTCAAAATGAAGGAATTTTTCATGGTGAATTCAATAACATGGAGCATAATACAATAAATAGGTGGAAATATATGAAGCTTGAGTACCGAGTTTCATCTAAATCAATCTGTATTATTTGTATTTTCATTGGCCATATTTGTTCGTCATTGTGAATTCCTGAATTTTTAGTTCAGATTCGTAAGCAGCACCCTCAAAAACCCCAGAGTACAAGGTTTCAGGATAAAAAAATTTTCCTGCCATTTTGGGCACTTTTTGTCGACTTTCCTCTGCGAACGAAGGAGTTAAGTACGCTCCGATAGGGTTGAGTTGAAGATGAACGTCTTCAATTGTAATTACGAAGAAAATAGTGTACAATCAAGGGAAGTTCGAAAAAAGAAGGAAAAAAACAAGTGTTGGCAACATAATGAATTGGACAAAACGAAAGGGCGAAGTGTATGATTATGAGCTTGATTGTCAAGTTCTATGAGGTAATCAGAAGATTTGTCATAACTGAACCAAACATTAAGGTACGGAATTAATTGCGTGGGGTGGCTATTGGCTCCGTGTAGAGTATAGGGTGGGGGTAATGAAATCGAGCACAGCACCCGCAATAAACAAAAATTGTAATGAACTCGGCCATTTATCTGTCAAACCGGTATGAGCGTAGTACGAGATTTCTGTAATGAAAGTTCAAATGTTGGTCTAGTAAAAATTGGTCACGACAGTTACTGTGTAATAAATTTCAAAGATACCGAAAGGCAATTTTCTCCATTCCCTACGGCAAATTGGAAATTAAAACAAAACAACAAATGGATATCGACAATTTTATCTTTAAAAAAGTTTTGGGCGGCGTCAAAAGAATAGCGGTTTGCCTTATGACACGAGCTTGAATTAGCGATAATTCACAATGACTCTAATTAATGAATACTTCGCAAAGCATGACCCAATTCTCAACATAAGTTTAAGCTCGGGTCATGTTTTGTCCTTAACTCTTCTACGCCCCTGACGTCTTCAGCAGATACCAACAGTTCTCCCTTATATTGCGTTGGAGGTTGGAAATTAATATTGTGAGTTATACTCTCGAAGCGGGTTTTAAAAATCACGCTCATTTCGGTCCGAAAACAACATTTTGTTTGTCTACTTGTTTTCACTTTACTGAAACGCAACGCCTACTCATAATCTTTGGTCGGACAAATTGATTTAATGCCAATCAATTAAATGTTATTAATGGGCGATTTTTATTTTTCTAATGTACCACAATATTATAATAATCATTTCAGAGTCTTTGACAGACCCGACAAAAATACGGACGCTATGCGACGATAGGATAGCGCACGGAGCCAATAAGACAATAGTTTGAAAGAGAGCAATTGCGTCAAATGAATAGATGTCGTTTTTCCGGTACGATTGCTTTGGTGTTATGCGGACCAAGGTTCAACAAGGGCCGTTGGATTTGAATAATTATAGCCAATATGGAAAACAATATGATCTCCCAGCAATATGATCCAAACCAAATGCGTTCTTTGTGCCGAATTTTCCTCCCAGAGCAGTGACATTTCTGGAAAAGAGCAAAGCATAAAGTCTGCTCTGTTCAACGATAAAAATCGAGTATCTCTTTATTTCCCTCAAATTCGAACGATCTCGGGGGAAAACAAATAGGTCTCTTTGGGATTTAAGTATGTACGCGGATGTGCGTCATTGCGCCTCAAGGAGCATAAGACGAGACGCAACGAAGCATTACTCAGGCTGCGCAATCGCGTTGGCTCGTGTAACGAAATCCAAAGAGTTGAGGTGCCTCAGAGTGCACCGTGAAGGGCTTGAAAAGATAATCGATTCGTTAACCGAGCTCTAATCGGGCTTCACATACCTATACACTCCATGTAGTCGCCTTCGTGAGTATGCTTGAAATTGTAGAGATGATATCTCGCGGAATTGGCGGGTACTTTCGTCGGCAGTTTGTCCAATGAAACTTCGGGAGCAACCATAACCAGATGTATCTTCTCCTCCTCGAGATCAATCCTCAGCTGCACGTACTCGTGAACTCCCTTGCCGAAATCGATCATCGCACTTCTGGCCTCGTCGGTAACGGGAAACGCGACGCCGCTCAGCGTCTGATGTCTCGTCTCCACGCTGTAATCCGTGTTGATCGTGGATTTCTTGAGCTCGACCAGCTCCTCCTCAGCGCTCGTTAGAGGTGCCGGCGCCGCGTCGTTTCTCTTGTGCCTTCGATAGCCCTCCAGTGTGATGTCCTCCGGCACCGTGCCGTGCAGCTCGTCCTTCATACAAGCCGTACCGAATTCCTGCTTGAGCGTAGCCTTTGTCGAAGCATACAGCATTTTTTGGCGTATCGGAGCGGTGTCCGGCGACCAGGAAATGAACAACCAATCATAACCCGAGTCCGACGACTTTGTGTCCAGTCTGTAGAGTATGTAAGCCGGCTGATCTTCGACCACCAAGGGCTTTACCATTTTGTCGTAATCGTCTTGCCACTTTCCGGACGGCTTAGACGATGCCGCCGCTGCTAGTTCCTCTAAGAACGGATATGTTGAAGATTTTACGAACACACCGAATAAATGCTCTGATACAGATCTACACCAGTGAGAAGCTAGTTGGATGTTTGGGAAATATCTGTTTTTGGTTTTTGACGGATTCGCAAAATATAACGTTACAAATATTTTCTCCGACAATCTCAAGTCGATCGGTTCGAAACTAAGCGAATTATGGACGTTTATAGATAAGCTCCGGAAACCGGCTAATTTTATCGCGTTTTTTTCAAAATTATTTTTTTCAGAATCGGTGACCAAGATATCTAAAAAATCACTGCACTGATAAAGTTCAAGTTTCATAAGGTTTTTGACGATGATTATTTATACTTTCCTATTTTTCAGTTGTCTATACATACAGTCTGGCGCTGTGGCTTTTATTGATCGAACATGTGTGATAGGATCCTAAGTGATTAGTTATCATATATTTATCTTATGATTATCGTTGGCTTACATTGTTTGTCGTTACTGACTAGTACAAGCGTTTTCTACATAACGAAGAGGGGCGCTTGGGGGAAGATTTTTTTATTTGCTTTTTTTTAATAGCATTTTTACCGAAAATAAATACTTTCCCTTTGGCCTGCAATTATGTTTTCAACAATCAATATATCATGAAGTTATGAAGATTTTTTTATTTCGTACGATTTTCAAAGGACGTTTTTCATATCACGATATTGCTTGTGATGGCATACTTCTAGTTCTAATAACTCTTCTCTCGGAATGTGTTAAAACTTAGAGTAACTGAAAGGATTGCGAGGTCTGCTTGTGGAGTTTCAACGAGCTTTATCGTTTTTTACTAGAAATATTTAATATCAAAGCTATTGACCTTTTGCTCTTTTAATATTACGTTTAAACGGGTAGATACGTTACAATGGAAAAAAAACTCCAAGTAGCTGAGGACGATCGTCAGGATAAGGTTGAAAAGACAGAATGATTATTTCCTTTCTAAAGTACAATTACAAAAAAGATTGAACAGTTAGGCTACTGTGAAAATTTCAACACTCTTGTTCGCTGCTTGAGGCAACTCAAATTAAAGAGGAAAGTCTTGCATATGGTGCAGGAATGACGGATTCAAAGTAAACTTATGATTATAACGATAAAATTGTTAGTAAACATTTTAATGCGTTTTTCTCAAAACTGTGTTCTCAAAACGGTATACACGGTTTCTCGACATCTAATGAACGGATTGCCATGAAATTTGGTATAACTATTCAGTGTAATAGTAGTTTAGTCTTGACTGACGTTTTTCTTCTTGCCCTTTCTTTTTCAATAGTCATATCACTTCTAAAAAAAAATTAAAACATTTTTTTTTTGATAATCGAAACACATCGAACAAATATGATCATTTTTAAGATAAAGAGTCATTTTTTTTCGTTTCAGATCAACCAGGTGGCTAAAAAATCAAGTACACTGTCGAGCTCCTCACATTCGAAGGTCCTTCACAAGATTGTTTATAACGTCTCCAATTATCAATGTTTCTTAATGAACATTGGTACATAACTTTGTTAATGAACATACAAATGAATCGCCAAAAGATTTTTCAATCTTACTTATTCCTTCTAAATTAATTTTTTCAATAACCCTGATTTTCAGGTTGTCTCAATAGCCTAACCCTTCAATTTTTATTAACAAGTAAATGAGTATGTCCATACGAACGACTGCCTTATATGTAGGGGCAGCATAGAATGAATCAAAAGCTCAATACTCAACTGTCGTACTTCATCAAGCATACTAAGGAAAACTTTTGAACGTTATTGTAGGACTAGAACTAAAAAAGACACAGCCTTGGAAGCACCCTGATTAGATCACTTTAATGACAGAATTTTTTTTTCGTACGCCCTCGATTGAAATTTCCATGATTTCCTTGGCACATGGAAAACCCATTTTTTTGTAACATTTAAATTTAATGCGAAGCCTAGTAGCTAGATAAATCTATTGGACCTGTAAATTGTAATTAAAACAATTCTCAATGTTCACAATTGTCCGTGATTTTCCTTTCAAACGAAATCTGATATTCGTTTCATTGACAACTCGGCCATCGGACGAGAAAAAAAATCGACTCACCGTTCTCTATGGAGATCTTCAGTACCCGTATTTTTCCGTCGCGACATTTCGCGAATATTTTCTTCAGTGCGTCATTGGCTGGAAGCGAACGATACTTTGTTATGGAGAAAAAAGCGAATCTCTAGGAGTGGCAGTAAGTTTGAGGTTACTACGTTGAGTGCTTGTCGACAAAGTTTTCACTGATGTTCTGTTATAATCTTGCCTCCCCCCAGTTCTCACCTTTTATTCCCGTTTGATGAGACATTTTTCACTCTTATTATTTTCGGCTCGCCTCTAAAAGCGCTGATATTTGCAAGTCTAATTTGTTTTTCTTTATATTTTTATTTTTGTTCTTTCTCTCGACCCGCGCTGTTCGATCTGCCAAAAATTACGAGCCACCGCTATCTCCAACTGACTCGGCCTGTTTCGTCGGCAATCTTGAGCGCTCGAGAGCGCGAAACGAAAGAACGCGATTGGACGAGGCGAGAGGATGGCAACCGATGTAGGACCAATCAGTGAGCTCCGCTAATATTTCAAGCGGCCCTTAGTGACAGAAGACTCGTCCGACGACTGCATGCCCCGCGACCTTCGTGCAGCTTCACACACCAATGTGCATACGATGTGCCAAATGGAGAAAAAAGAAAATAACGAGCTTCGATGAAAATGATGAGAACGGCAGGGAGGCGGGCGGAATGAGATTCACGTCGATTGTTCCGCACATCTATGATTTTTACATAAATCATTTCCGAATACTGATACATATATATTACTTTCTGTCGTAACACGCCTATAATTTTTTTCTCCAGGTTCTATGGATGCAAAGATCCCAAGTTTCTATAAATATTTTTTCACCTTTTTATAAATATAAATAAACGCCTTTTTCCATTCAATCAGAATACTCAGAGTAGATCATTTTACCGGAAATATGAACTGTACTTTTTCAGGGCTATCGATGACATCCGCAGATTTAAGGCGGCATATTTACAACGATAAAAAATCGATTAATTTTTTCCCCCTTTAAACGACAGCACTATATATGTAGAATATCTTCCCAAAGTTTTAAAGCGAAATTTGAAAAATTCGAACGTTCGAGCCCATCAACGCTGTGCCTCACCGCCCGGATGCGAAGCGCGCGCCGCGGGTAGAAGCGAGAACTCACCATCAGAGGGTACTGTAATTGATAATTCAATTACTTTGTAACAGACTACTTAAGTAATTAGTTACCACTATTGCCTTGTGCATTTTAATTCAAATTCTATGTAAACTATAAACGCGTTTTTTGATAAAACTGCATTTTCAAAATTGGCGTGCAGGACTACTCAAAAACTATTAAGCCGATTGAGTTTAAACTTGGTAGAAATAATCATAATATTGCTACCTTCTACTTGACGTGAATTGTTTTTGAAAAATTAGAAAAAACAACGTACTTTTTAAATCCACATTTTACAGAAATGTTGCGTGCAATTTTGATTTTTAAAAAATAAACGCGTGACATTTCTCTTAAATTTGCATTATCCTCATTTTAATTATGGTCAAATACAAACTATACATGTTCTAACTGAAATGATTTCTGAATTTTTTTGCAAACCAAAGTCTACGGTGTGCCAGACTGCACGTCTAAATATACTTTTGAAATATACCTACAGTTTCATAAATTTAGAATAATTATTTCTTAGTTTAAAAGATCCCTCAAAAATGCTCAATTTTTCCCGTCTAGATGTATACATCCCGCCGTAATGGCGTTTGAAAAGCTGCAATGCTTTCGCTCGTTTTTCAACATACGTACAACTATGTAGGCACTCCTATTCACGTATGCGGGTGTAGCTCGTGTAGATATATATTTTCCAGATGGTTTAATAGTCGATAAATTAAATTTCGCACACAGAATTATTACTTTCTCCGTAATTTCAATGTAGTGAAAGCGAAATTCTTTTTTAGCGACGTCGAAATAATCATACGATGCTTATCGTTTCATGGTTTTTTTTTTCTCTCTATTCGGTGTATAACCGCACGAAACAGTTTCATTAATGGCCGACAACAAGTTATAGTATAATCTACGTCCGTCGAATTTTAAACCTACGATCGTATATACCGTACAGAGTCCAGGTATTCATTTGCGCGGCAATTTCTGATAAATGATTTAATAGCGAGAAATTTCATTATCGCTTGTAAGGAGACATGAAACAGATATAAGCGCGAGAAAGATAGCTGCACATTTTTTGGAATACCCGACTTTCATTGCACGGAGCGTATATGGCAGGAATTTGCCTTTTGAGGTATTCCTTTCACGTACCCAAATATGTAACAATTAACTGATTTTCAACTATAATCAAGTAAAAAATACACCCCAGTATACTGGTAAAATTTCACGCCAAGTTCCGAACTTAAAACGAAAAAGTACGACTCTAAAAATCGTCTCATTTATACGGTGTTTTATGGCGTTGACACGCTGGCCTCATTTCTAGCTAATAATTTATACACTAAATCACTCCAAATGCCTGATATAAACTGCGCATGCGTTCAAAAAAGTCTAAAAATTCCGTGACGATCTTAAAAATAGGGGTCACTAAATGTTTAAAGAAAAAATTTATAACAAAACATAGAAAAATGTGACTAGCAGAAGAATCTTCGAAGCCGCAACTTTTTAGAGAAAATATAAAAATGTCTAAATATACTAAATGTGCGCGAATTTTCTTATTCCAGTTTATCATTGGGTATAATAATTGATTGTGGCATATTTTTATTAAGGTTGTTGTGTCCAAAATTGAAAATGGGAATAAAATTTTTTTAAATTTGATACGTCATTATGTAAAACATTCGAAAGGTTGTGTAAAAATTTCACGACGATTAGGAAGCTGGCTACTGAGAAATTAGAATTCACAAATTACACGCACCCTTATGTGATGATCGTTTTTTTATTTCAAATATATCAAAAACAAAAGTGGCCTTATGGTGCAAGAAACGACGTCGTGTGTGAACGAAAATGAGTATTTAAATTTCCTGCTACTTTCGGTCTATGGAATGTTGCTGCCATATTCTTATATGTTTTTCCTCAAGTGTGATTTTTTCTGTATTTTTGGCATCATTTTAAAAAATATAATAATTGGAAAGTTACTTCAGCTTTCATAAGGCTGCGTGGAATTTGTGAATTCTAATTTCTCAGTAGCCAGCTTTCTATCGTCGTGAAATTTTTACACAACCTTTCAAACATTTTACATAATGACCTATCAAATTAAAAAAAAAATTATTAGCATTTTCAATTTTGGCCACAACATCCTTAAGACTACTGTAATTCGCCGATGAATCAGAAGGGCCCCCATGCCCCTACAAAATACGGCCCTCCGCGAAAGGAATACCTTTACGAAACATCTACAATCGCTGCGACCCAGTTCCACAAATCTCGGTTAACCGAGTTACAAGTGTGTACAAGGTCAATACAACCTCCAAATTTTCGATCCAAGTTTTTTGTAGATCGTCGAGTTTTTTTTAGGAAAAACAAAGCTTCAGGCTCTGGAGAATTCCCTGGCGTAGAGCTTGACTGTATTTTTTCTGAGAAATCGTCGTCCGAAAATTTCAGCTATCTCTCTTGCATTCATATGTCACGCGGTTCATCTTCTACTTCACCTTAACTGGGGTTTAAGGGCGAATGGACCAATTAGAATTAGGTCGGTGAATTTTTGGCTGCAGAGTGTGGACGCAATTGCAGTAAGTTTTCGGCAGGCTGGTCACTTCTTGCGAATCAAATTTCATGTAAAAATTAATCATTGGACAATATGCAACTCATATTGTTGAAAAATATGTCTAAGCCGGAAAATTATATTAATCGTCATCGTTTTGCTATTAAACATAAATATATTTAAATTTTATTGGGAAAAAACCCAATAAATTTGGCCATAGCGGGCGTTTTTGCCATTGGCACGACTGACTATCGCTAAACCGTCGTCGACTCCAGTATTTACAAGGTGAAAAGTTCAACATTTAACGTTTTTTGAAGCGTTTTTCATTCGGCAAAGTTGAGAAAACGTTAAAAATGTCAAGCGGACGAATAAATACTTTTTCTTATAATGTTCAAAGGCTGTAATACGTACGTTTTAAACGCCCGTCGATCTTGAAATACCGGTCAGTTAAAGCTTGACTATACTCGCTTCAATTTGTTACCGACGGAGCGTGTGTCATATTGCGAGTATAATCTAAATCACGATGAAACAAATATACGAGCGCCCTTGTCAGGGAGACTAGAGTAAAGGAGCCTAAACGCTAGGGAGACTATAGGGAAGGAGTGCAAGCTTCGTATATTGCGCTAGTATTCAAAACGTCCGTAAATCTGTGGCCGAGCGTTAATGTTGAGTACGGCCGATAGGCGTCGCATTGAGAATATGAACCATAGTATATAGTAATACTATCGAGCCGGTTGGATACGGGCCAAGAGTGCACGCATTGAGAAAGCCGGGAGTGTAAATTGCATTATTTTGAAAGGAAGAAAGGGAGAAAAAGGGCAAGAGCGTAGTGGTGGTGAAAGGGGAGGAGCAGTGGAAAGCAAGGTAATAATGGGTCCAGTGGAAAACAGTGAGATGGGAGAGGTTTCAAGGAATACAAATCGGGAATGTGAAGAAGAGGTTATGCGAGAAGATGGCGGAGGGGCGAGAGGTGACAACGAGAGCGGAAACGGGACAGGCAAAAAGGGAGCAGCAGCGCCGTGAGAGTGAAAGGAACCGTGAGGAGGCAGCGGCCGATAAGGAAGGACACGCAGCAGAGGTATCAGAAAAGGAAGAGAGAGAGCGGCCTAAGAAGAAGGAGACGAATAGAGATGTGAGGGAGTTCTTCGAGTTAATAGAATCAGCTGGTGGAGTGAGTGAGACCCAATCGACGCCATTGAAAAAATATAAAAACAATGGAGATAAAGAAGAGGACGATGAAGAGAAAGAGAGAAACGAAGAAGAGGGAAATGATCAAAGGGAGGAGAAAAACGGGGAGGAAGAAGAGTCAGAGGAAGGGAACGAAGATGGAGAGGAGGATGGGCAAATAGAGCACGAAGACGAACACGTCACCGATGATTGTGTGTATACGTGGATGAACGGAATTAGGGGTGTGTTCCGATATTTACTGCAAGTACTTTCGACGTGACGTCACTGAATACAGCTGCAAGACCGTTCCGTTTATACTGGCGCTATTTTTATCGCACATGTATAACGGAACGACATCGACAGTATACTGCGATTCGCGTTCCTCACACGCCATGTTAGTTTTACTTCAGATGCCTCACGTCGCGAACGGCAGTAATCGCAGCAGAAAGTGACGACAAAAACAATGACGTCATAAGATCACGAAAGCGAACCGCGAGCTTACTGCGGCGTATATCGGAACGGCATTCGTGGTACTCAAAGTACTGTCAGTAATATCGGAACACACCTAGAGACGCGGAGATAAGGATGAGATGCACAATGAGGAATAGCGTGGCTGAACTGGAAATAAAAATGAAACAGTGGTGGAGGGAGGAAGTAAAGAGAATAAAGGAAGAATTCGAGGAGGAGGGTGAGGAGCGGTGCGAAGAGTGCGCGGAAAGACATCGGGAGATCGAGGAGTACAAAAGGGAGGTGAGACAATTAAGAAAAAAACGCAGAGCAGTACCAAAGGTAGTGGGGGGAAGAAGCGACGAATGTTACTGAAAATTATAAGCAGGCTCGAAGGCAGTGAGGATGAAAGGGAGAAGGGCGAGTCAGAGGAAAAAGGCCAAGAAAACGCAAAGTACATCAGAGAAGCAAGGGCGAACGTAAGAAGGGGAACAGCGAAAAAAATAACCGAGGACAGAAGATACGGAAGCAGAGAACAAGAGGAGTGGAGGAATCACGAGGAAACAGGAAGTGGAACAGGGGAAGCGGGACACGGTTGGCACGTGCTGAGAAAGGAGCGAAGAGGAGCAGTGGGAGCGGATGAAAACAACAATGTCACGAAGGCGGGAGAAAACGCCATGCGCCAGGAGATACTGGGGAGGAAACCACGGGCTATAAGTGAACGTGAGTGGAAAGAAGAAAGAAAAAGGAGGGAAAATCGAAGGAATAACATAACTGTGAAATTCCTAGTGGGGGATGGGAATGAAAAAGACAAGGTTTTGGAGAAGGTTGAGCAAAGATGCAGGCAGAATATAAGGAGAAAAACAACTACAACATTCTCTGGGAACGGGACTGTCGTACTGAAGTTTCAAAACTGGATCAAAAAGCTG
The DNA here is from genome assembly GCA_951751655.1 of Ophion costatus. NCBI lineage: Eukaryota > Metazoa > Arthropoda > Insecta > Hymenoptera > Ichneumonidae > Ophion > Ophion costatus. The sequence goes on along the minus strand of OX632359.1, from coordinate 19,817,555 downwards.
GAGAGTCTGCGAAAAAGTAAGGAACTGAACGGGACAGACATATGGATGAACGATGACTTCACCAAAAGGGAAAAGGAAATACAAAAGTGGCTTAGACGGGTTGCGAAGCACGAGAGGAGATACGGCAGACAAGCGGAAGTGAGGTACATGGAAATCTGGTTGGACGGAAGATGGAAGAAGTTGGACGGAGAGGAAAGGAGACATCGAAAGAATGGGATTAGAGGATGGATGGAGGCAGCCATTTCGGAACGACCGGGGGGGACGGCGTTAAGGATGACGCACTGGAGGAAGAACGAAGAGAGAAGAGAGAAGACACAGCGGGGTTAAGGGTAGCGACGGGAAAGAAAAAAGACGTAAAGGGAGGCGGTGAAGTCAAAATGTTATTATGGAATGTTACAGGAATATTTAGAATTGGGGAAGCGTGGGGCTTTATAAAAGAAGCGGATATAGTCATTGTGCAAGAAACATGGGTGGAGAAAAAAGATAAAACAAACGCGAGGACAAGAGTGAGTGAGAAATTTAAGTGGATATTCAAAGCAGCGCATGAGGAAGCAGCGGTTAAAATGGGAAGGGCGAAGGGGGTCAAGCGGTCGGGATAAAAAAGAGTTAGGAAGGGAATTGAGAAATAAGGGATGGGAATTTGGTCTAATACTGGGAAATGATAAAATAAGGGGTAAAACCGCGATAATAACAGTATATAATAATGTCGGTGTACAAAAAATAGAAAAACAGCTGAGGGAAGTAAGGAATGCTGTGGGTTGGTAATAGACTACATAATAGTTGTGGATAGGGGAGAAAGGGACGAAATCAAATGGATGGAAGTGGTAGAGAGAATCGAATCCGATCACCTACCAATACATGCGGGATGGGAGGAGGAAAACGTAGGAGAGGAAGAACCAGAAGAGGCGCGGGTACAAGAAAGCGATAGGTTATTCTGGAATGACGTAAGCGCAGAGAAGTTCATAGAAGAAATAAAAAAAGAGAAAGAAATTGATATCGGAAGGGAAGACTGGGAGGGGGTAAAGAAAAAATCTGGAGAGCGGCTGGGAAGGCGGGGTTAAGAAAAAGATGTAAAAAAACAAAACGAGAGAGGAGACTTCCAAGGTGGTTTAACGACGAATGCCAAAAGCAGATAAATGCGGTGTGGAAAAAATTAAAAGCGTTTACGACGCAAAGAAATGTGGATAAAAAACAAGAGCTAGTAGAAGAAAAGAGGAAATTGAAAAAAGCATACAGAGGAGCAAAAGAAGAATGGCGGTATAACACTTGGGAGGAGGTCGGGAAGGCAAGAGACATGACAAAATGGTGGAAAGCGGTTAATACATTCAGGAATAAAGGAAGGGGTACGATTGGTGGTAAAATAACTAAGAAAGAATGGAAAGAGCATTTTGAAAGATTGCTGAATGGGGAAGAGAATCAAGAGAGGGTAATAGGAATGGAGGAAGAAGAAAGAAGGAGCTGGGAGAGAAGAGAGAAATAAATGAGGCAGAAAAAGAAGAGAAAAAGGAATTTTACGAGGTGTTCAGATCGCAAGAGCTGGAAGGGGCGCTGAAGAAGATGAAAAATGGAAAGGCGGCGGGGAAGACGGGATTAGTGGGGAGTTTTTGAAGTCACTACCAAGGGCGCAAAGAGAAGAGCTGAGAGAGGCCTTAAACAACATATGACTAAGAGGAGGAATAGCGAAGGGATGGGAAACAGCAAGGATTGTGCCAATATATAGGGATAGGGAGAGGGACAAGGCAGAGAATTATTGGGGGGTATCGCTATTACATGTAGGATATAAGTTGCTGACAAAAATGATGACAGAAAGGCTCAACAAATGGATGGAGAGGAACAAAAAATGAAAAGAAAGTCAGGCAGAATTCCGGAAAGGCAGAGGAACAAGGGATCAAATATTTACGTTAAACGCGGTCATCAATAAGCATTTAAAAGTAAAGGGAGGTAAGTAGCTTTGTAGCTTTTGTAAAAAGTAAATGGAGGAAAGTAGCTATATGTAGCTTTTGTGGATTTTAAGGCAGCTTTTAATCGAGTGTGTAGGGGAATAATGATAAGAAAATTAAAAGAGAAAGGAAGAGAGGGAAGAATGCTGGAAACAATGAAGGAAATTTATAAGGATACAAGGGCAGAGGTGCAAACGAATGGAATAACTACAGAAAGTTTCAGAACGAAGATAGAGGTAAGGCAAGGATGCGCATTAAGTGCGGTTTTATTCAATACATACGTAGATGATTTAGAGGATATGTGGGAAAAGAAAAATGAAGGAGGAGCAGTAGTGGGGAGGAAAAAACTTTTTGCAATAAAGTATGCTGATGACGTGGCCGCGACAGCGGATACAGTGAGGGCTTAAGCAGCATATTAAACGACTTGCAAAAATGGGCAGACAATCATAAAATGGAAGTCAATGCGAAAAAATCGAAGGTAATGATTTTTAGGAACGGGGAAAAAGGTAGGAAGAATGAAGAATGGGGTTTAAAAGGGGAAAAAATTTAGATAGTGAAAGAGTTTAAATATTTAGGGTACTGGTTCACAAGCAAAATTTCAGATTGGGCATACGGTAAAAAGCTTACGGGGAAAACACAGAAAGTAGCAAATATGGTATGGGGGATATGGAAGATAGCGGGAAGACACATGATGGAACAGAGACTCTATTTATTAAACACGATAGTAAAAGCAGGGGCCATGAACGGAGTAGAGATTTGGGGAATGGGAGAAATTAGGGTATTTGAAAGGATACAGAACAGATACTGCAAAATGGCGCTAGGAGTAAGTAAAACAACCCCGAACTGCATTTGGAGAAGAGAGCTCGGAGTGTCAACAATGGCCTATTCGATAAGGGAAAGGGTGTTCAGGTACATAAAAGTGGTTCTCAGGATGGAAGATTCAAGATGGCCCAAAATCTGTTTGATGCAGGAGGTAAGGGCAATAGGGAATGGAGTGCTGTCAAAGTGGGGAAAGAACATGGAGAAAGTGTTACAGGATATGGGGATGGAGGACGTAGTGACAATGATAAGAGAAAGAAGGGAAGTAGATAGAATAGATGAAATGATGAAAAAAGGTAAAGAATGCCTGAAAAAGGAAATTTTGGACGAGGAGGAAGAGAGAATAAGAAAATCGACATATAGTGGCAATTATAAATATATCGTGGAAAATGAGGAAGAGCCATGGAAGTACTAGGCGCAAGAGGAGGTGAAGGGTAGGGATAAAGAAATGTGGGCAAGACTAAGATGCGGAAATATAGGAAGAGCGGGAAATGGACTGGAGATGTAGAATTTGCAAGAAAGAAAATAAAACAATGGAGCACCTGCTAATATGTGAAAAAGGATGGAAAATTGTTACGACGAAAGCGAGAAGGGAAGCTGAGGAGTGTGTGCAAGGAATGGATAAGGTGGCGTTAAAGGGGGAAATTATAAATATGTTGAGGGGAAAGATAAATATAGGAATATGCCAGTATTTCAGAGAAATAGAGGAGGTATGTAAGAAAATGCGGAAGGAGGAAAAGGGAGTCGAAAGCGATGGCGACGAGGAGTAAATTGAAAGAAAGAGAGCAAAGGTACGAGCGAAAGGTGGAGGAGGGGTAAAATATAAAATGAAGGTAGTTGTGAGGAAAATGTATATAAACAATGCGGAAACTTTTTGTAGAAAACTTGTGAAACAAGTTGTGCAAATAAAACTCGATTATTATTATTAGTAGTAGTAATACTATCGATGCCTCACATGAAGCTGACCGTCATGGCGGCTGTTGAAGGGTTTTCGCGCCATTTACGACTGTCAAAAAATTAAAACCCTCATCGTGTTGACAAACGGTGACGAAAAAGTGCATACGTGCGATAAACCTTGTGTTTAAACGGTGAAATCAATGAAAATTGTTGCGACGACCAATCGTGAAGGAGTATCACAAGTGAGTACTGTGTTGTTTTTTTGAATTATTAATCTGATTTTTTTTTTGTTTGTTCTTTTCTTTCACAGTTTAGGTTATCGGGACCAACTGTTTGTGGTCTACGTACCATAACGGCAGTTCAAGGTAAAAAATCTTTATTTTTCATTTTTTTTTCATTGCGAGAAGAACTTCTCTTAGAAAATGACCGCAATGTTAATAAAAAAATGGCAACCTGCAAGACTAATGCCTTACAATGAAGATAAAATATAGTAACACTATTATTAAAATAAATTTCAATAGGAATATAAGTATAAATATATATTCAATATTTTTTATTACAACATTCTCAAATATTTCACAAATCTATGAAGGAGTCTCAGAAATATATTCTCCTAACTGGATCTTAATAGCAAGTATCGTTGCTGAACTTAATTAATGAGAGATAGAATAATAAAAAAATACAGCATCTGAGTAAAAAAAATTCTTCCGAGGATCGAACCACGGACCATGCGGTCTCACGACTATTACTTTATCACTTGGACTATTCACTATTTCTAATAATGTGGTATTTAAATAATATATAAACCGTTTCACTGATTTTGTTTATTTTTTATCTTCTGATTTACGGAGATAGCTTTCTGCTGATCTCGTATTTAATCATATCTGAGATTATTTAAACGGACAAACAAGCTTCACAATGGAAGTTTGTTAAATTTTACGCATTTGTTTCATGAGGTTATGAAAACAACAAGAATCAGCTGTTAATTCGTTGTGCTTTTTGCGCATGATCCGTTGTATACGTCATACGCATGCCCGAGTCCTAATTTGCAGCAGCGCCGCTTGAGAGGAACTAACGGGCGGCGACATTTTTACGGACACGGCGGGAGGCCAAGCTTGCACTCCTTCCCTCTAGTACCTCGTCAAAGTTAGCCCTCCCACTTTGACTAATCGAACTTTTTTTTTTACGAATCGTTTGGTGGTCGTTTGGTCGCGTTTGGTAGTCCACTTAAATCGTTTGGTAGTTTCCCGTTCTTTCGGAAAATGAAAAAGAAAATTCCGATCCATGAGATAGGACAAAGAGCAGCGGAAAAAGACTCGATAACCAGCACCATCTATCGTAAAAACGTCGTATATTATCGCGACCAATCGCAGCCTTCCGTTTCGGATACGCGTCATTTCTTTCGGTTCGGTCGGAGTTTATTAACAAATCGAACGATGAAAGTGTCACATCGTTCTGCCCCTGCGCCTTCTGACGATCAATCATAGCTCTCTATTCCTGATACGCACGTATTGTGTGTTGTCGTATTTGAATGATCGACTACCAAACGTCCCGAATAGAATACCAAGCGCTACCGGATGTTTTTCTATCGATCGCGGCCCATGAGAACCTAATCGGACAAGAAATAACGAGTGAATCTGCGCTAATAAATAATTCTGCCAGTGCGGCTTCTAGCGACCAATTCCAGCGCTCCTTTCCCGATTTGCTGTATTTTGCGTTGGCGTTATTAATGATCGACTACCAAACAACTTCAATAGAATACCAAACGCTGTGATTTAGTTTTCTATCGATTAAGTCTCATCGCAATGAAATAGCCACAAAATAATGGGTGAATTTTTGTTAGAAATTCCCTTTTCCGCTGCGGCTTCTGGCGACCAATCACAGCTCGCGGTCCACAATACACACGTATTTCTCGTTGGCGCAATCTAAGTAGTGAACGACTACCAATCGTTCTAAATTGAATACCAAACACTTCCGGGGGTTTTTCTATAAATCAAGACTCATTGAAGGTTTTTTCAAGACGTCTCAAGGTTTTTTCATTCCTAATCGTTTGGTGGTCGTTTGGTGGTGATTGGTAGCCGAATAAGAAGGTTTGCTGGTCGACCGGTTCGTTATAATTAAATGAGACTTATTTCCGTAAAGGTGGCCGGACCGTTTTTATTTATCACCAATCCATAAAATGCCACGTAAAATCGATGCAGAATCGTTTGGTGGTTACAAGTATGCAAATCCCAGCGTTTAGTAGTTAATTCATTAGTTATCCCAGTCGAAAAACAATCTACGTCAAGGCGCATACGATGGAGGGCTGAAAACGTTTGGTAGTTAATTCCTTAAATACGCCAAACGAAAAACCATCTATGTTTAGATGAAGGGGTAGAGGGCTGTAGTTGGAGTGCTGTTGGATCCAACGGAATATGAAGCGGCGATATACGAATTTCTTTATGTTTTTTTTTCACCGATTTCATTCCAATAAGTCTCATCCGGAAGGTAATCGTTTGGTAGTGATTAGTAACTTAATTAAGACGTTTGATAATTAATTCCTTAATTACGCGAATTGCGAAACCATCTATGTTTAGATGAAGGGACAGAGGGCTGTAGTTGGCTGCTGAAGGATCTAACGGAATACGGAGCGGTTATATATCAATTTCATTATGTTTTTTTCACCGATCTCGTTCTAATAAGTCTCATACGGAAGATAATAGTTTGGTAGTGATTGAAAGCTTAATTATAACGATTGGTAGTTAACTCCTTAATTACGCCAAACGAAAAACCATCTATGCTTATATGCAGGGATAGAGGGCTGTAGTTGGCTGCTGATGGATCCAACGGAATACGGCGCAGTGATATATCAAGTTCTTAAGTTTTTTTTACCGAACTCGATCCAATAAGTTTCATACGGAAGACATTCGTTTCGCAGTGATTGGTAGCTTAACGGAGATTTTGTCCTTGATTGAGTAGCGGGAAATGCTAGCGGCTCAACATGAGCAGCTGGAAGAAGAGGAGGGATGCCTCTATGGACCAGGCATTGCCGATTAGCGGTAATTATAAACACATTTGTGTAAACACACTACAACACTTTAAATGCGTTTTTCTCGAAAACACGTTTTTAAAAATGGCTGACATTCTCCTGGCCGCTGTAATTAACATATCTATCTGAAATTTGGAGAGCATACTTACAAAATATGTCTTCACGGAATGACGGATCATTTTTTCGATAGATATAATTTTGCATTTATTATTTATCTTTTTATGCGAAAAAAAACGCGAAAATTCGATTTTTTTTATTGCCGCCATTTTCCGAAATTTGTACTAAACGAAAAACCCATCCGTCATTCCATGCCCAAAGGGTCACAGATTAATAAGATGCTTTGAATTTGTATTTCAGATCAACATAGAGGGGCTAGTGATGTCAGCCGTTTACCTCCCGCGATTTGAGGACCTGTTTTCGCGGAGCTGCAACGGCCGCCATTTGGGTTTTTTTTCAAAAAAAATTTTTTTTAACGCTCTGTATATCATGAATAAGAGCAAGAAAAAAACCGCACTCAAAAAGCTTTACTCGTTTCCTTTTAAAAAAATTAATTGTAAACACCTGAAATACGGCACTCCAAGGACAAAGTCTCCCTTAATTGAAATGTTTGGTAGTTGATTCCATGATTACGCCAATCCTAAAACCATCTATGTTTGGACGAAGGGATAGAGGGCTGTAGCTGACTGCTGATGGATCCAACGGAATACAGAGCAGTGATATTTCAATTTCTTTATGGTTTTCTACACCGATCTCGTTATAATAATGTCTCAAACGAAAAAAAATAATCGTTTGACAGTAATTGGTAGCTTAGTTACAACATTTAGTAGTCAATTCCTTAATTACGCCGATCGAAAAATCATCCACCCTTAGACACAGGCGATAGAGGGCTGTCATTGGCTGCTGAAGGCTCTAACGGAATACGGAGCCGTTATATTTTAATTTTGTTTATGTTTTTCTTCGCCGATCTCATTATAATAATGCCTCATACGGAAGATAATCGATTAACAGTAATTGGTAGCTTAGTTACAACATTTAGTAGTCAATTCCTTAATTACGCCGATGGAAAAATCACCCACCATTAGACGCAGGCGATATAGGGCAGTAATTAGCTGCTGATGGATCTAACGGAAGATGAGTCTTAAATGGAAGATCATCGATTGGTGGTTATTGATAGGCATATTGGTCGGTGATAGGTCCAACGGAATTCAGAATAGTGCCATTCCGACTTTTTATGTTCAATTCACCAATTTCATTATTTCGCTGGCGCGACGCATCGTTCTATATTTCGATTTGTTCAAAATGATTGATTCATAAACTTTCTTCTAATAAGTCGCAATCTGAAGATCATCGTGTGGGTACTACATGCTATAAAGACTCGTCATGACGCCGCAGAACGGCGTAGTACGATAGCAACGTTCTTCCCGTGATATTACATAAATCAAACAGAACTTGGTGCGTTGGTGTAGTGGTCAGCGTGCTGGCCAGCTGTTCGGGAGGCCCCAGGTTCGAAACCCAGTCGCGTGACTTTCGTTGTGAAACGTTTTTCTTCGACATTTCTCGGCGAAAGACGACTAGTTCCGTGACTGCGAGGTGAACTTCGGACCGGCTGTATCGGTATAGCTGTTCCGCAGTTTCCCTATGCCCATGGCAAATATGTCACGGCGAATACGATACAGAGCGGGTGGTCGCCTGCAGCCGCACGGTGCGGCGGGGGCGGGTGTGGGGTGGGGTGGAATGGCGCTACGGGGCAGTTGCGGAGGGGATATAGGGGTAGTGGAATGAGCGGCAGAGGAGCGATGTGGAATCGGCGGTAGAACGATGTTGAGGCGGATTGTGGGGCTCGTAAAAAGGGGAAGACCCTGTACGGTTGGAAAAAGCCAATAAAAAAAATGATATAAATCAACCAGCCAAATAAGTCAAACCTGATCTAGAGTTAAAACTATGATCGGCAGTTGCGTGCTAAGCAAAAAGATTGATTACGCTTCAAGGTTGGAAGGGGGGGGGGAAGAAACCCGGTTCCTTCCGCCCTTTTTGCGTTACGCTCACTTTCAAATCATTCTTCTCGCGTACTCAACGTTTACAGCGGCGGTGAACAGTGATATCACATTCCTCGCGCTCCATCAGCACGATTCCGTAACTCGGTAGCGACTATTTTCGTTATCGTCACCTAGCGACAGTCAATTGCATGCCCGATCACGGAAGAAAGGGAGCCTCTTATTGTCTGTCGCTAGCTGACATATTGGACTTATTAGAACGAGATTGGTGAAAAAGAGACAAAGAAATCTAAATATCACTACTTCGTATTTTGTTGGATCCATCAGCAGCCAACTACAGCCTCCTATCACTTGCGTCCAAACGTCGATGGTTTTTCGATCGGCGTAATGACGGAATTAAGTACCAAACGATTTAATTAAGCTACCAAACGATTATCTTCCATTTGAAACCCATTAGAACGAGATTGGTGCAGAAAACCGTAAGGAAATATCACCGCTCCGTATTCCGTTAGATCCATCAGCAGGCGACTACAACCCACTATAACCTCTTCCAAACATAGATGGTTTTTCGGTTAGCGTAATATGGAATTAACGACTAAACGGTTTAATTAAGCTACCAATCACTACCAAACGATTATCTTTTGTGTGAGACTTATTAGAACGAGATCGGTGAAGAAGAACATAATGAAACTGAAATATCACTGCTCCGTACTCCGTTAGATCCTTCAGTAGCCAATTATAGCCCTCTATGTCCTCCGTCTAAGGGTAGATGATTTTTTGATCGGCGGCTTGAGGAATTTACGAACAAACGTTTTAATAAAGCTACCAATCACTACCAAACGATTATCTTCCGTATGAGACTTATTGGAACGAGACCGGTGAAAAAAAAACATAAATAAATTCTTATACCACTGCTCCGTATTCCGTTGGATCCCTTAACAGCCAACTACAGCCCTCTATCCCTTCATCTATACATAAAAGGTTTTTCGATTGGCGTAATTAAGAAATGAACTACCAAACGTTTCAATTAAGCTACCAATCACTCCCAAACGATTATCTTCCGTTTAAGACTTATTAGAACGAGATCGGTGAAAAAAAACATAAAGAAATTGAAATACCACCGCTCCGTATTCCGTTAGCTCCTTCAGCAGCCAATTACAGCCCTCTATCGCCTGTGTCTACGGGTTGATAATTTTTCGAACGGCGTAGTTAAGGAATTAACTACCAGATGTTGTAATTAAGCTATCAATCACTGCCAAACGGTTATCTTCCGTATGAGACTTATTAGAACGAGATCGGGGAAGAAAAACATTAAGAAATTGAAATATCATTGCTCCGTATTGCGTTGGATCCTTCAGCAGCCGACTACAGCCCTCCATCGCATTCGTCTGAGGGTAGATGATTTTTTGACCGTCGTAATCGAGGAATTAACTACCAAATGTTTTAATTAAGTTACCAATCACTACCAAACGATTATCTTCCGTATGAGACTTATTGGAACTAGGTCGATGAAAAAATATAAAGACCGTGATATATCACTCCTCCGTATTCCTTTGGATCCATCAACACCCAACTACAGCCTGCATCTAACCATAAATGCTTTTTCGATTGGCGTAATTAAGAAATTAACTATCAAACGTTACAATAACGCTACCAATCACTACCAAACAATTTTCTTCCGTTTGAGACTTATTGGAACGAATCGGCGAAAAAAAACATAAATAAATTGAAATATCAGGGGATATCTAATGAATTAACTACCAAACGCTGGGATTTGCATATTTGTATCCACCGAACGATTCTGCATCGATTCGGCGTGGCATTTTATGTATTGCGTGATAAATAAAAAAAAGTCCGGCCAACTTTACGGAAAAAAAGTCTCATTCAATTATAACGAAACGGTCCACCGCCAAACCTTCTTATTAGGCTACCAATCACCACCAAACGACCACTAAACGATGAGGAATGAAAAAACATTGAGACGTTAGGTCGTCCGGCTAAGTTTATAGTGGTATCCAGGCGGCCCATCGTTGGGTCATCTCTCTTCTGTGACTTCCTGTTGAGTTCCTCGGATTGGATTCTTTATTAGTAATTAGTTTACGCACACTTCAATTGAATAATTATTTCGGAATAAGGTCACGGATGAAAAAAAATTTACGCCTCGGCTATGACACAGCAGGATCCAAAGTCATAACCAAATCAAGAAGAGATATCCGGCGTCTTGATTAGAGGACTGCGATTGGTCACAGAAGGTCCAACCACACAGCAAAATTGTAAAACACCGTTGCATTCGCTATGCCTTCTCTAATTGCCCTTCAATGAGTCTTGATTTATAGAAAAACTCCCGGAAGCGTTTGGTATTCAATTTAGAACGATTGGTAGTCGATCACTCGTTTGCGTCAACGAGAAATATGCGTGTATCGTGAACGGCGAGCTGTGATTGGTGGCCAGAAGCCGCGGCGGAAAAAAGAATTCCTAACAAAAATTCACCCATTATTTTGTGGCGAATTTCATTGTGATAAGACTTAATGGATATAAAAAAATCTAATGGTGTTTTATATTCTATTCAGAACGTTTGGTAGTCGTTCGCTAAATTATGACAACGCAAAATACATGTGAATCCTCAGTGGACGGTTCTGATTGGTTGCCAGAAACCGTAATCCTAGAATGACTGATAAACGCAAATTCGCCCATTTCTTTTTTACCCATTATGTTCCAACTATTCTTGATCAAATAAAAATATGCGTCAACGTTTGATATTCTTTTCAGGCCGTATGGTAGTTTATCATGAAATTAGGCTAATGTAAAATACATGCGGATCATGAATGGAAAGCTATGCTTGGGGACTAGAAGCCGCGGCGGAGAAATAACCTATTTCCGCATATTCCCAGGTTGTTTTTTGATAATCCTGTTCTAATGAGACTTGATCGATAGAAACGCATATTATAGTGTTTGGTATTCTATGCGAGGGGTCTGGTAGTCGATCACGAAATTATTTCAATGCCAAATACTTGTGGGTCCTGAATGAAAGGGCGTGGTTGGTTGCTAAACGACTATTAAGGCCCGGTTCCACAACTCTCTGTTAGCCGAGTTAACCGAAGTTTAAGGGCGGCCGTTCCAATCAGAACCACGCTGAGCTGGCTAAACTCTGGTTAAATCGGTTAACCGAGAGTTGTGGAACCGGGCCTAAATGATTCGTGAAGAAAATGGCCGCTTAGACATAGTGGGGGCAATTCCAAATTATGGACCGATTTTTAAATCTCGATTTTTTTTAAATCGGGAAACTACCAAACGACGATTTCAATGGACTAATAAACGCTACCAAACAACCACCAAACGATTTGTAAAAAAATAGCCGATTAGTCGAAGTTGGGGGAGGCGGGGGAATTATGGTCCGATACCAATCGGTCTTCTGCTCCCCCCGCCACACTTCGACTAATCGGCCTTTGTTTTCCGAATCGTTTGGTAGTCGTTTGGTACTGTGTATTAGCCCAGTGAAATCGTTGGGTAGTTTCCCGTTTAAAAAAATCAAGATTAAAAAGCTCGTCCATAATTTACCTCACCTCGGCTCTTCGACTAATCGGCCTTTTTTTACGAATCGTTTGGTGGTCGTTTGGTAGCGCACTGAAATCCTTTGGTAGTTTTCCGTTTTTTTTAAATTGAGATTTGAAAATCGGTCGACACTTTCTCACTTTGACTAATCAAGCTTTTATCCACGAATCGTTTAGTTGTGCGTGCGTAAATAGTTTCTTTGCCCGCCGTGACTTGAGGCGACCAATCAGAGCTCACCGTTCAGTTGATCATGGTGAGCCGCTATTGGTCGCCAGAAGCCGCAGCGAAAAAAGGAATTTCTAATAAAAATACACCCATTATTTCGTGGCTAGATCATTGTGATGAGACTGAATCGATAGAAAAATAAAACATAGCGTTTGGTATTCTATTCGGGTCGTTTGATAGTCGATCAATGAAAAACGCCAACGCAAACTACAGCAAATCGGGAATGGAGCGCTGAGATTGGTCACCAGAAGCCGCACTGGCAGAATTATTCATTAGCAATTTCACTCGATATTTCTTGTCCGCTTACGTTCTAATGGGTCGCGATCGATAGAAAAACATCCGGTAGCGTTTGGTATTCTATTCGGGACGATTGGTAGTCGATCATTCTAATGCGATAACACAAAATACGTGCGTATCAGGAATAGAGAACTGTGATTGGTCGCCAGAAGGCGCAGGGGTAGAACGATGTGACATTTTCACCTCCGTGAAGTTCGCCCCCCGTTATGATAATAAATAATTCTAATTAATGTTAATCGTTTGAGAATCGTTTGAGAGAGTTTGAGAGAAAAGAAAAATCGTTTGAGAGTTTATAGTTTTTCCAAAAAAAACAATTTAAATTTTCGCGTGAAGTTAGCCCCCAGATTTTTTTTAATCCGTAAAAAATGACCTTTCACAATTTTTTTTTTTTTTAATCGCTTGAGACTCATTTGAGAGGGTTTGAGAGTTCGAAAAATATACTCTAGAGTTCATATTTTATGAAATATAAGAATTTTTCCAAAAACGCGACCAACCGCAGGGCCGTGTCACGCATGAGGCGCACCCTGCTCACCATTCGCAAGCAGGGAATATGAAAACTCGCCTGAAGTGCGTACAATGTAGCACAAATAATAGAGAATTGTTAGAGAGGGTTTGAGAGTTCGATAAAATCGTTTGAGAGTTCATATTTTATGAAATATAAGAATTTTTCCAAAAACGCGACTAACCGCAGGGCCGTGTCACGCATGGGGCGCAGCCCTGCTCATCATTCGCAAGAAGAGAATATGAAAATTTGCCTAAAGTGTTTAAAATGCCTCGCCTCGCCACCTTCCAAAACAATTCGATTTTTGACAGATCGGTACCAGGCACTCTGACCTCGTACATTCGGTCGAAATAAATTACATGCAATGTGTAGTAGTGTGTGATAGAGTGGAGTTTGTTTTTTCGTCGCGTTCTGGTGCATTTATTTTGCTGAGAAGAACAAAACGAGCCCGGTGGTCGAGGACGATGCGTCAGGAGGCCGGCACACCACCTACGAAAAATGCCGACAACGAAGCCCGACAGAGAAAGAATCGACGAGAAAATCGTTGCGGCCGATTACAAGGCGAAGAAGATCGGGGAAAATAGCGACAGCGAGAAGCCGAAGGAGAATGGCGAGGAGAAAACACCGGAAGTCAAGGTACGTGCATGCTATCATACTCAACGGCTTTGGGGATATCAAGGGTCCAAAGGTGCTGAGAAAACCTGAGCCTCAACTCGCAGAGGGTGAAGCGTTTATTCGGGTCAAAGCATGTGGCCCCAACTTCCAGGCTGCTATGAGACGTCAGGGTGTCATCAATGTTCGACCGAAAACTCCGTTCATCATGGGCTCCGAGTGGGCTCGTGATACCCAGGCTGCTTTGCCCGATCACATAGCCTGGTCAGAACTCGTTGTGGTGTACTTGGATGCGGCAACTATCATCATGGATTACGCCGTCGTTAACATACTACTATTCAAGCTTGCAAGTAATACGCCTGACAGGACTTCTAATTCACGCCGCTGGCGGTGATGTAGGCCAGGCAGTCGTTCATTGCGAAAGACGAATCACAGCATCATAATCTTTGGTTTTTACAGCCCATCGAAAAACGACTAGCTCCAATTGACCAGCACGATTGATCATGTCCGTGCTGACCAGCACGATTGATCATGTTATTGTCATCATGGACCAGCACGATTGATCATGTCATTGATCAGAGCGTGGAAGCGAGTACAGGCATGAGCAAGCAAGGAAAATATCATCAGGGGCCGTGCCATGCGAAAGACCATGGGAAAATATGTTTTCTATGGCTCGAGCAACGTCGTAACCAGCCCAACAGACTTTCTTCGCTGTTGCCCAATACTGGAGGACGATGGACAAAATATTGCCGATGAAGCTTTTCGAGGAGAATAAGACACTGTTCAAGCTGTGTCTCCGTCGTCTGATGCATCAGCGCTGTATGTATACCTTTGTGAGGCGAGCAGTGGACAAGGTGTATCTAAATAATGCTCGAGGTATTTGTTCAAATTTATTTCAAAGGACGGAAAGATTGTGACCTCTTACCATGCTTGGAAATAAATTTCCTTAGCAACTCGGAAAGTCCAAATTTGAATTGTTGTCAAAAATTATTGAAAACATTCAATTTTAGGGACGCGAGCATTCTATTTCAAATTCGTCCAGGTCAAACTGACCCAGAGTGTAACGGAAGGACACCACTGACAATGCCCATTTTCGACCGTTATCTTTGAAATTTTTTTAAAAGAAAGCAATAAAATACATAGTTACAAGAACTTTTACGCTTTATTAGGTATATATTAAAGTGTGTAAAACAGTTTATTTGTTTAAAAAATTGAGAATGGCCGTGCACGAGTCGCTATAGCACTACTGGTTATCAGTCAACTCTCTCCATGCTGTTGAAGTTTGCATCGTTGGAACGCAACGATAGGTCTTGCTTATATTATATTTTCCATATTTTTCATTGTTATCGAAAATATTTTTTTTAATTATTTCTATTATAGATCGCTAAATGAATAGATATCTTGAAAAATGGTTGCAGTATTTTTGTAAGCGAAGGTTGCCAAAATATTAATTTTTATTGCGTTCCAACAATACAAACTTCAACCTCATACCCTCTCCGTGAAACGCAGTAGAACTATCATAAATTTAATCGTGGAACTAAGAGTAAAATATTTTTTTTAATTTCGTTAGTTTTAGCCGTTAAGTATGAGGGCGATCATAAGAAGCAATCATAAGAAATAGCGGGAGAAAAAATTTCCAAATTTGTTTTTTTTTCAGGGGTCCACGGACTAAGAAATTTTGTTTCAGTTAACTCAATGTATCGGCCAGTTACCTTGTTTATTCAGCTTTAATTTGGTTTTTTATCCTTGCGTCACTTTTTTTTGCTGGGATATCCAACTTTTAATGAAAAAATATAATTTTGTCTTTGATTATCGATATCTCAGCAACCAATTATCGCAACGGGAAAACGTAACAAACAAGCAACCGATTGCTTCAATGAGCGATTACAAATACAAGCAACGAGATTTTTATGAATAAATATTGCGCGAAAACAAGAGTGTACTCAATTTTTTAATAATGGTCACCGCTCATCCCCTTGAAGAAGAAATAATCACTTTTATTCTGTATAGCAACTTGTATCAGAGTTGCAAGGAACTAATTGAAGATAATGGAATTGATTGCAACGAGTAACAGGGTGAGAAAATAATAAATTGAAACGCTCATTCAGTGCCCGGCTCCCGAATAAACACATAAAGTTCAACGTCCGACGGATCAAATACGATAGAATGTCGAAAAAAAATATAATTTGTATCACTGGATGGTAAATATATGGAGGTGGAAATACGGAACGCAATTGTCACCTAATCATCGATACTTTACGGAAAGAAAATAAAGGATATGTTTTCGACAGTAGTGAAGTCCGACCGCTTATTTTTCTCTTGTTCCCTGGTTTCTTTGTCAATCTGTATATATTGTTTTAACGGTGTTATAAAAATGTAACACAAAATATTTGTAGTTGTTTTTTTTTCTCTTAAAGTAAATACAATTCAGAAACATTGAAAATTTACAATTGAATCGTGCCTTAATAATGAGTGCTCTTAAGAACCTTAAAAACGTTAAAAGCCTCAAAGAGCTTCGAAGTTAACGAATAATTTCGTAATCAGAATCGTTAGAAAAACTCGAACAGAGAAATTGAAAAAGGCCAAAAAAGTCGAAGATGCTTGAGTATTCAAATCTATACAAAGAAATTGTCTTCACTAATTTATTGTTCAATTTTTTAATTGTTTTTCCGCATAATTATAATACGGACTCGATGTTCCCAAAATATTGAACACCTCTGAATTTGTATCATAATTTTGTCGAATCGCCAAATACCGAAATTCCGATCGCTTCAAACTTTTGGCCGGGAATGTATGCGTGACACATTCTTAATAGTGATCGGGCAAACAAGGCGTTTGTTCGCCGCCAGCTCTTCTTTTGAAGCTGTTATCGACGCTCAGAGTCGATAGGTCCTCGTATTAGTTCGTGGATATATTTATATGTACGAATCGAGCGGTGAATTCTTCCAACAACGAATGCAATCCCCGAGGTGTCGGCTTGCTGCTGGTCTTTCGTTCATAGTCGAGATTTGCGGTGTTTAAACGTGTAGCTTGCTCGGGTCCGAGAGGAACGACTTTGGCGTTATTATGTGTGAGGATCCTGAAAGGTAGAGGAAAAAAACCATTATTTTCTTCTGATTATAAACCCAAGTTTCCAAAATACGAGTTTTTATATGTCAACGCACCGATTATGACCTCCCAATGTTTCATTGCGTTCGTCACCTCGTGGCACAACGTATCTCGGAGAAGCAAACCCCACCGACGATGAAAACAATGAGGCGCGGAACTTTCTTCAGAGTTTGCTAGCCCTCGTCCTTATGCCACTGCCCGTAACGCACGCTGCGAGACGAATTTGTCACTTTTGAGTATTTGATATTTAAAGAGAAAAGAAAAAATGAACTATCGAAAATCGAAATACAAATTAATTTTCGTTGAATTGTTCAAGTTTAGGGTTGTTTGGGTGAAATTGCTATTGAGTAAAAATAAAAAATAAAGATAAATATTACTTGCATCGTTTGAATGCAATGAAAATTAATTTTCGTTAAAGTGCTCAGGTTTGGGTTTGTTGGAGTGAGTTTCGTGTTGAAAAATATATATAAATATATAAAAATTAGGAAGAGTATCGCTTGCATCGTCGGAATGCAATAGAAATTCATTTTCGTTGAATTACTCAGGTTTGGGTTTGTTTCGGTGAATTTGACATAGAAAAGAGTGAAAAAGAAAAAAAAATATCCTTTGCACCGTTGGAAGCCAATGGAGATTAATTTGCACCGAATCTCTCAAGTTTGGGTTTGTTTGAGTGAGTTTTGTCTGAAGAAATAATTAAAAATTAAAAACAATTTTATTTGCATCGTTGGAATGTAATGAAAATTGATTTCCGTCGAATTGCTCAAGTTTATTGTGTTAAATTCAGTGGTGAAAAAAAAATCATTTGCAATCTTGGAGTGCAATGAAAATAAAGTTTCCTTCAATTTGCTGTGAAAAAAAGCAATGAAAAAGAATATCAACTGAATAATTGGAATGCAACGAAGATCATTTTTTGATGAATTTTCCTTGTTTGTTCGGGTGAACTTGCCATTGAGATAAATAAAAACTAAATGATACTCGTTTGTAAAATGAGTTTTTACTTTCGCACCAAAAAGTATTCTTTTTTTCCCTAGTTATTCTTTCAGATTCAAGGTAATACCGTTTTCAAGCACCCTCATTACACCTGCAATCTTAATCAGCTAAAAAATATTTCACATAGTAATAAGAATAACTAAATAGCGCGAAGAGTTTTTTATCCATCCTAGCAATGGTGGAAACCTCAATACTAGTGAAAAGCAGGAAAGTACCTCGTGGGAGTGTGATATCCGGTACTGGCAGTGCGACCAGCCATGAACGGGAAGCGTTTTGTGTCCAGTTTGTCTTCGATCGCATACTCCATTATGTCCCTCGCCACCGGTGTCCATCGGCTCATTTGATAAGTCTGCTCGATGATTCGCTCCTTGCATGTTACCGTGTAACCCTTTTTGCGGGATTCCTGTTCAATTTGGGAGATGAGGAAAAACGTTTACTACAAGAGACGATGGAAGTTATCATCCGTTGAGGGCACATTCTACTTTCTTGGGTTGAAAGAATCGATTTTATCTCTTATACAAATGTGTCAACGAAAAACTCGTATAGATAAGGTAAAAGACGTGATTGACTATTTTTTTGCATTAAAAAACAAGTTCAAAAGTTCAAAGTTTTCTCTTTTTAATATTCGGTCTTAAATCTGAGAGGTCTTGAGACAACAACTCAATCGAGGATGACTCTCCGAGTTATAGTAAAAAAAATTGTCAAAATATTTAATTTAATTAAATCAGATTAAACAAAAGGCTTGTATTTGCAAAGGCGGATTCGAGAAAAGTTGAATTTCAAAATAGCTGAGTAAAATTGACCACACTTTACCTTCCTTCGATCGTGCCGCGTTTCGACACCGTCATCGAACTGGACAAACCCTTCTTTGTTTTCCACGTTACAAAGACCTCCATGAAAAAGTCAAGTTGTCCTTGACGAGATGTTTGTTGATGAGAACCGAGAGGACGGTAGGTGGTATGGAACCGGTGGAAATCCAGGGAGCGGTCATTCTCAGCAGTTTAATTCTCTCCAATGGAGACAATCCTTTCACGAAGACCAGCACTGTCTTCCACTCCTCAAACATATTCTCCGAGTACTTGTAGTGCGCATCAGTTTAGTGAATACCTGAAGCAACAGATTTTTTTCAAATGCAATTTTAATATTCAATCGTATTGTGTAACAGAAATGGGTATGGACTAATTTAAACTTTTCTGTCGCTTGACGTTTCAATGCATTGTTTATAAAAAATGAGGAATCATTTTTGAGAATTTGCTTTGAAGTGATTGCAATAAATAATGCAATGTGGACAATTTTATTTTTCTGTGCTTACCGTACAATTATTAGATAAAAAAATCATCAATCGATCAGCCACATTGAATTGTTGAACTGTATCATGGAGACCACACTACTAGCTAATCTCAAGCTGTCGCATCTAACAATCAGCGTCACGAGGGACGCTTTCGGGAAGCCTGCCGCTCCTCGATTTTGTGGTCACGTTCCTAATATACAGTTCGGGCTCCTTTATGTAGCCTCCATGGTTTGTTCCCTCATGATAGCGAATTCACAAACATTCGACTCACACACACGCTTCGACACACAGCGCAGAAAGAAGAACTAGCTAGAGGAATCGACAACTAGTCAGTACGAGAGATGTTTCTGCGTCTCTATATAGTTCAAGCTTTCCCGAACCCCCTGTACACACATTTTTACATGATTTATATTGTTATTCGACATGCTAAAGTGTTTCCAACACCTATACGTGTCATATTCATAACGTTTCACTCAACCAAGATCAGGGCCGATAAAATGTAACTCAAAGATTACAGCGCGATTTCCAGTTTATCCCTTCATCGAGAATTCCTTTCTTTAATGTCACATCAATTTGGAGTAGTAAAGTGTTAAATTGGTCTTTCACAGGAGTCTTTTCTTTCTTTTTTATTCCGCAGGAGGGAAAATATCGGAGGAAGGTCCACGGTAGGTATGAGGTAAGTACTTCTTATTGTTCATCAAGGGAGGCAACGGATGCTCCAAAAAACGGTATTTTATTTACGCGACAATATATATCTTAGCTAGGAGATGCACACACATAAATGCTTATAACTACGAATAAATATGGCTATCGGCCATAAGGAGAAAATACACGCATGCGCACTCCGAAACTGTTCATGCTCATGCACTGTTCGTATAACGATTGCTATCACAGTCTTTTGTTTATCACACGGCACTTTTGGACCCCTTAAACGTCTATATCTCACGATTGTACTTCACAATCTTTCTTCCTCACACGGCACGGTTAAACGGCGACGACTTTATTAGCGGTCACGCTGATCCCGCCCGGCCGCTTGTCGACGCGTCCGCCGTCCGGTGCGCCGCCTCGTTGGAGCTATTGTACATTTTTCTTCCGCGGGAGATTTCGATCGATGGTCTTTAACAGAAGTATTAAAAAAATAGAGAGAACATTAAAAAAGAAAAATATTAAAAAATGGACTCTTGCTAATTCTATTGACAACTGCATTTTTCGTGAAATGCCCAACTATTAATGAAGCCTTATCGGAGTTCTGTATATTTCATAGCATTAAAGGAAATTGGTCTGACAGTAAAAGTATGTATTCTTTCGACGAATAATCGTTATCTGGAACATTTCCAAAAATCCCTCAAATATGTACCGCTTGTTCTAATTGATCTTCAGTTTTATAGCAAAATTTCTAAAACGAGATTCCGACAGTTATTTTCGTTGCTTTTTTTTCGTAGTCTCGACTTTGTCATTTGACTGAAAAATTCGACGATTCCAGGCGAGGTAATAGCCTATTTCAATGCCATTTACATTAACAATCCCCGGATTAGCTATTTAATTGATAAACATGAAACTCTTATCAAAAAGAAAAAAGTTTTAAGATGAGCCCATTTGTAGTTTTTTCTACTTGTTACCTTTCAGTGAATTTTCCAGAAGAGCGTGTTTCCGAAGTCCGAACGTATGTTATGAGATGCGGTACGATTTCTGTTTGAGCCAATGCAGGTATTTTATTTTGCTCCATGTCATCACTGCGCTCCCATTTCCCGGTGTTCCGAATAGAATATCCTGTAAAATGGTCCGCAGCGTATGTGACTGTACCACTCAATCTGAAATTAATGAAATAATTAAATACCAAGTATTGCATTATTTTATAGAGTTTATAATTGGCACGGTCCATGGCAATGGACTGCACTTCCAAAATCTTTTACCGGTATTGGATATGATTATCTTTATCATCTCGTAATTTCAACGATGTCGGTATATTCGCGAGACTGCATCGTATACTCTGTGAGGCTCCGGTACCGACACGCACATCTGCATCGATGAATAAATGAATACCCAGTCGATTAGTACGAGTCATCAGTCCTCGGCAGTCCCTATTGAAACACGGCAGTTTCGTAAGACGCGGCGAGAAGTTCAGAGCGTATTCCAAGGCACCATAGCCGGATTTTTGAATAGTTGTATGATTTGGTGACACCGTCACCAATGAGTACTTCCGATTGCACGACTGGGAGCACTCTTCAATTACGTCCAGACTTGGTTCCGTCCTCATCGCTAAATTTACGAAGTTATAAACGCTGTCATATGCGCTCAATGCGAATGAAAGCGTTCTATTCTCCGTTTGAACTTTCGGTGTTGGTTCATACCTGTTGAGTAATCATAAAATATATCCGATTACAACTCATTTATGTTTAAAATATGGCGGTCTTTTTTCGTTGACGCATGGGATTTTTAAAACAAAAATCAAAAGATGCTAGTTACCAAAAAAAAACTTGAGTGAGGAATGAAATCATGTTAATTGTTTTTTATTGGATAAATGTTATGTTAGATAGATCAGACCGGGGTTTAATGTGCCGGGGGTAAGTTGTTCCAACAGGAATAGCACTGCGAAGTATGGCCCAAAAATGGACCAAAAGTGACTGCCAAAGCAGCGCAATGATATAATGCTTTGCGACGCGCCTCCCACTTATCGCTATATCTTTCTTCGCAGTGCTATTCCTGTCGGAACAATTTACCCGTGGCGCTTTAAACCCCAGCCTCCCCAACGTAAATACGAAGCAGCACCCAAAGCAAAAATTCGACGCAGCCGCGATTCGAGTCGGTATAGCAGAACCGGTGCAAGTTACTGCTACCTACCGCTCGGCAATATTGTCGCTCGTCTCCGAGGGGCCTCGACGGGCCTCGAGTGTGAGTACGTACACGTAATATACTCCGAAAATTCGAAGATGAGCGCTGCGAGGAAATCCGTGGTTATCTATTGTTTTGATATGCCGCGGGGCAGGGAGCGGAGGTACTGCTTCCTCTTCATTTGAAAAAAAAACTTAAAATTACCAATTTAAAAGTAGGCTTGCTCGATCGGTGTAGGTTTTTCTGGTGACTCCAGATGTCAATGTGTGGACCACAAACTGGAGCATCGCGTTGGTGGAATTTTCGATCGCCGAATCGTACTCCGGGTGATCAACAGCTGCGGAAAGCAAAATTTGTGCCACAGAATCGAATGCACAAGTAGCTTCAACAAAGTAAGTCTTCTTGTTTATTCTAACGGGCTGCTGCAATATCGAGCCATTTTGCAGTAAACATGTTTTCATTTTCCGTCTAGCCATGGAAGGTTTTGCGTCAATCCGGCTATTCACGTACCGTATCTCCGCATATGCTCCGAAGTACGTACCATTTGCCGTTATCCGATCATTTATGGCGGTTTTCGGGCATTGTATTGCATTAAAAGTCTCTTTAGATACTCCATCTTCTCTCTGCTTTTTGTGCTCAAGCTCTTTCTCGCTGAGACAGTAGGAATGGTCCCAAGAGTTGAGAACTTGCACTGCCCCTGGTTCTTGCCCTTCTTCATCTTCATTCTCGATCATAGGTGGATTCACAAATTCAGATTGATGTACTTGTCCACCCCAATCTTCTATTGTCCACAAATCGGAGTCATTCTGCAACGTTGCTGGTTTTTGCGAATCGATCTCACAAAAGCTGGAGACATTGTTCACGACGGCATCATCGGACGCTTGTTCCATATTTTCATGCCTCGCTGTATTGGCAACAAATAGGAGACTTCCTCCTTCTATGTCTCTTAAGTGTGTCACAAGAAAGTTATCAGCGCCCCGTAGTCCTTTTTTCAAAACATTTGTTTTGAGATCATTGAAGTAACTTTCAATTGGTGCCGAAGTCGCATTTTTGTCACACTCAGGGGTTGTGCAATTTGTCCATAGAGGGAACTCTACAGCCAATCCTTTCAGCAATGGAATGAAGCTTGGTACAAAGAACGCATTCATTTCCTGGCCATCGCGCTCGGTAGCAGTGGCTGATGCCAATATTTCATCAACCCATTGTGTGATGCGTTGTATTTTGCTACCATCAGACTCATCTCGCACGTAGCCAGAAAGATCGTCAACTGGACGGAGATGTTCGCTGTCTGCAGAGGTACCAAATCCAACTTTTCTCATGATGACACAACTTTTCGCCATCAATTTTTCCAAGTTATGTCGGATTCCGACAACGGTGTTTGAAGGTGAAATTTCGTCTAGAGGCTTCTCACAGGCAATGGGAATTTTAACCACTGCATCCAAATACTTCTGACCTGCCACTGCAAACGTGTACGTCATTAACGTTTTATAGTACTCTATAGTCGATGCTTGTATCATTAAAGCAATGCACCTAAGGAAGAATTGTTTAACTTCCAGATGTGCAACGGTCTGCCAACATTTCCACCTAGAGACGAAGTGCAGAATATGTGCTACATCGACGCATAGGTGGGTAGCTACGTCAACAGGTTTATTCGCCATTAACTTTTCGAAGCAGTGTTGTATATAATTTTTCAACGATACGTCGTTAAATTCCCTGCACAGTCCGTAAAGGAGAGCTTTAGAATAGTCGCATATTGCTCTTCTAGGTTTTGGGGCCCCTGCACGCATGAATTGGTGAATCCACGTCATGATAGAGTGCGCGTCGTGTCTTTCTGAAAGCATCTGGTGAACTGGTATCGTCAAATTATCAAAATTTATGACCATACTGTAGAGAAAAATTGGGCCACATCGTGTTTTGTTGTTTCGAGCCATTTTTTTTACCAAGCTGCCTGTTGCATCAATGATGATCGTGCTGTTTGGATTTTTTTTGCAATATTCCTTATACGCATGGAGCTGCGATGGGCTACGGTAAACAACAATAAAAGGCGACGATGCAATGAACTCAATTTTCCCTGCAAATTCTGGGCGCTCTGATAATTCTTCGATCGAGGCATTGAGATTCTTTTTGTTCGCTGCATTAAGGCCCAAATCTTCATGGATGCGTTGTTTCTTCGCTTGCCGGAGGACTAAAGCATTCGGGAGATATGGCGGCTCCGGATCTCCAAGGCTCATGTTTTCTCGAGCCATGCGCTTTCTAAAATTGGATGCCCCTTCTTGGACCAAATCTTTCTGAACATCTTTTCGGTAGACCCCATTCAACGGACGTTTAACCACCTCGTGAGTATCATTCCGAGTGTCTCTCGTAAACACTTTCAGTTTAACGTGTTTGTTTCCGGTTGGCTCTTCTTCAATGCATGCTCTCAGTTTGTTATCACAATTTTTCGCCTTACATTGACCGTAGATCATGACAAACTTGCTTGTTGAGCCTTCGAAAACCTTAGCACGCTTGAAAACATAAGCACAAGGGTTTTTTGTCTGGCGGGAGATGGCAGTCGCTACGATATTTGTCCAAACTCCTTTGCGTAGCGTAGGTTTTGCGCATTCTGAGGCAGGACCTGGAATCGAAACATAGGATTTTAGTGGAAAATTTTGTTGTATCATCGTATATACATTATGGATGTATATACGATGTACATACATGTATATGCAGTATACATTACACAGTGGGATTTCAGGGGTATACTCTACTGACAAATATTCATAGGACTGATTTTTTTATCGAGATTGGCAACCAAGCTCAAAAGAAGGACCTCTACAATAATAATACAAATAATTACAAATCCATATTGTTGCGCATGAACAAATTTACTAACACTCTGTAGAAGTCTTCCATAAGGTAATCTCATGGTTTCACAGTTTTCATTGCAGGACAGAAATATACACTGACACAAAAAATTAAAGGAGCAAGAAAAGTTGACCATCTTTTTCGGGTTTTTCGAACGGCTGTAACTTCGTCAAAAATGGTTGTACAAAAAAAAGGATTTTGAAGCTTGAAGTTTCTAGTTTTCAGTTCTGACAATGATTCTTTTGTTGAGAATCACTGATTGCGCGGTCGGCAGAAATATCACGACAAAAACATTTTGCAAATTTTTACGTTTTTCAAAGTTTTGCACGGGTTTCGGAGATTTTTTTCGGACTCAACCAATATCAAGGTCATTGAGCCCATTCGTTTCACTTCAATTGGCTTTTTTTAAATCTCCGTACGACCATTTTTCGCTGAGATATCGGCCTTAAATGAAAAAACGTCCTTTTGTCTTCAGTCATCGATATCTCAGGAACTAATGGTCGTACGGGAATTCGACCGGCAGTTTTTGAAACGACACGAATGGTTTGAAACGATATGAATACATACTCTACCAGGTCTGATTATTATTGTGGTGAAATTTGTTATTTTTATTTTTGGCATCAGTTTAAAAAAAGTACAAAAAACGATGTTTTCATGGTTTTTATAAAATCCACCGCTACTTTGCAAATATTGCGATAAACACTAATGTTTATAGACGCTCATTCAGCTCAATATGTCTCCAAGAGCCATGCAATATTCCAAATTGATCCGCTCATCGGTCTTTCTTGCCCGATTGACTAAAATTTGAAAAAAAAATTAAAGGAACAAGTTTCCTCCTTTTCAGACATCTTTTCATGATTATTAAGAGGAAAAAAAACTTTCCATTACTTTTCGTACAATTGGGTATTGAGTATGCATTAAATGTTGGAAAAAACTCTGAAAATCATATTGACTAAATATTTGCGACAAAAAAAAATGTTTATTAAAAAAAATGTTGAATTTTTTTTTTAAATAAAAAAATCAATTTCGATTTTTTTTTCAATGTTGACATTTTTTTCAAATCAGTATTGTACCGCCAGAATTAGAATTACCCAAAGCGTACCACGTGGAGGTACGCTTTGGATAATTCTACGTACGTTTTGGGTAGTTCTAATGCTGGCGGTACAATGTTGATTTACCGCGAAAATGTCAAAATTGAAAAAAAAAAAAACGAAATTGATGTTTTATTAACAAAAAAAAAATTCACCATTTTTTTCGAAATTTTTTAGTCAATATGATTTTCCGGGTTTTTTTCCAAAATTTAATACGTACTCAATACCCAATTGTACGAAAAGTAATGAAAAGTTTTTTTGCCTCTTAATAATAATGAAATGATGTCTGAGAAGGAGGAAACTTGCTCCTTTAATTTTGTTCCAAATTTTGGTCAATCGGGCGAGAAAGACCGATGAACGGATCAATTTGGAATTTTGCATGGCTCTTGAGGACATATTGAGCTGAATGACCGTCTATAAACGGTGTTTATCGCAATATTTGCAAAGTAGCGGTGGATTTTATAAAAACCAAGAAAACATCGTTTTTTGTACTTTTTTAAAACTGATGGCATAAATAAAATAAAAAAATTCACCACAATAATAATCTGAGCTTGTAGAGTATGTATTCACGTTTCAAAAACTGCCGGTCGAATTCCCGTACGACCATTAGTTCCTGAGATATCGTTGACTGAAGACAAAAGGACGTTTTTTCATTCAAAGGCCGATATCTCAGCGAAAAATGGTCGTACGGAGATTAAAAAAAAGCAAATTGAAGGGAATTGAATGGGCTCAATGACCTCGATATTGGTTAAGTCCGAAAAAAATCTCCGAAACCCGTGCAAAACTTTGAAAAACGTAAAAATTTGCAAAATTTCTTTGTCCTGATATTTTTTCCGACCGCGCAATCAGTGATGCTCAACAAAAAAAATCATTGTCAGAACTAAAAACTAGAAACGTCAAGCTTCAAAATCCTTTTTTTATTTTTTTTGTACACCCATTTTTGAAG
The DNA here is from genome assembly GCA_951751655.1 of Ophion costatus. Classification (NCBI taxonomy): domain Eukaryota; kingdom Metazoa; phylum Arthropoda; class Insecta; order Hymenoptera; family Ichneumonidae; genus Ophion; species Ophion costatus. The sequence goes on along the minus strand of OX632359.1, from coordinate 19,790,587 downwards.
AATTTACAGCCTCTCGAAAAACACGAAAAAAATTGTCAACTTTTCTTGCTCCTTTAATTGTTTGTATCAGTGTATAATTTGCATAAATAATTAAGATAAAATTTCAAATTTATCATTACTAAATTCCTCTTGCATGAACCCAGCCTAGCGTGGAAAATTTGTTCTGCTCGTCACGTTCGGACAGAAAAATTCCGACAAAAGGATTTTCCCTAAAATTCATTTCGGCCTGACTATATTGCATGTCGTTTCAATTCTGAACGGAGCGGGGGAGGGGCATTATCCTAACAAACTGTTTCAAAAATATTCTTCGTTAAAAAAATCAAACTTTTTTTCGTCCTACGAAATGATTTTTTTTATTTTCTAGAATATTTTGAAATTTCTTCGATTTTTTCTGTGGGTGGTATTTCAATAACTGTTTAATGCTTTAAAAATGTTGTATATATGAAGCTGATTGTTTTTACAAAAATGCGTGCAAAAGTGAAATAAAACGTATCGAAAACGTACCCTCGGGTTTAATTTTGTTCCATTCTTCACTTGTGAGCTGCACCTCGAATAATTGTTCATTATTCGCGTAATCCAGGACCGTCTCGACGGAACCTTCGGAAAGTGTCGTTTCGTTGGTCATGGAGTCGTCGGACTCTGGAGATGATTGTTCTGTCGGCAAGGGTACAATGACACCCGTTTCTGATCGTGCAAGAGTGAGGATATCGCGACGATTTTGGACCACACTATTATATACGTGATGAGCATTCCACTTTGAATTCAAATCTTCACTGATTTCTTTCCACACGCTGGAAGCATATTCCGGCAGTTCCGGGGATCGCAAATAATGCATAAATTTTTTCAAACTTCGCACAGCTTCTTCCACTGTCACAACAGCCTTCCGTGGCATTCTGAATTAAATAGTTCAATTCGCGACGACAAAAAAAACAATTACGATACTTTTGGGAATACTTTTTAAAAACATATCTGCACCGATTAACTATACACGAAACACGAAAAAAACACCGAATCAATAAGTACTAAAAAAATAAGTAAAAAATGATAAATATAAATAAGACAGTCAATAATGAAAACGAAACGTAACACCAACGAAATTTACTAGAATGAACACACAAAAAATTGAAGGAAGTTCAAGACGTCGTTACGTTCACGGTATCAGACCGTAGGCGAGACTGAGCCCGCGCCGCGACTCTGCCACAGCACAAAGACACTCGGCGATGGAGTTGCCCTAGCGGACCATACAATGTATCGCCGACAAAGTATCTTGCATTCTTTTTATAAAATATTCGTTTGTGTTTTAAAACTTTCGATGCATAGGGACAAAGTACACATATATAAACATTGAAATGGATAAATGATAGCAATAAATTGGAACAGTATAGCATTAATTTTTATTTTCGTTTTCTGTCCTTCGCCTACAACGTCTTCATCTTCAAAACATCTTGTACATACATTTATGTTCGATTGTTATAATTTGTTAAGGTATTTTATTGGATAAAGTTCCGACCCGTCATCAATTGATTATGTTATTTTGTTTTGAATTCATTATATTATTTATGTTCATACCAGGTTAGCAAAAATTGTTTCGGCAAATATATTGTTTATACGTGTATTATTGGAGAACGAGGAAAGGATTTTATCAACTTTACAGCGAAAAATAATCGACTAGAGTAATTCTACGAGATTTACTTTTTTTAACTACCAGCCTTTTGTTTCAACGATTATCTAGTCATACTTTTCTCAAATCTATTACACATGCCGTTGTTGATAAAGTTTATAAACGTGGCGCTGAGAGATAACCAAAAATGTAGTATTTAAATCTGAAAAATGTTACAAGACACAGTTCGCGGCAATGCCGACTGCAAAGACGCTTCGTCAATAATTGCACGAAACTTTTAGGTGCGTTGAGAAAACCTCAAAATGGGATAGAAGAGTTTCTTTTTCCTCGTGGTTCTTCTCTCACAGGCTGACAAATGGTCCCCGCGAGCAATCAGGTGGACGAAGTTTTCCAAATCAATTGGCCAGACTGGCTTCGTTATGCGTGTGAACTCGTCCCGACAGTATGAGCGAGTGGCGTTAAAGATAAGACGTTCGATGCAGCAGTGGCACGACATTGACAACCTTTTGTTATCAAAGGTACCATCCTTTCTTTTTAATTAAAAAAATAGCAAAAAAACTCGGTGTTTTTTAAAAATAATGAAATATAATGAAAAATCATAGAAATTGAAGCGAAATGTTTGCGACTTTTGCAGAATTGGCTTGGAACACCGAAAATGGAAGCGGATCTACCGGTACAAGGCATACTGAGAACCCTCTCGGAGAATCAAGCCCCGGTGGTCGTGATCGAGAAGTATGAAACATAGGTACAGCAAATAAAAACGGGACCCATGTTACCCGACCTTCTCGCTTTCAACTTTTGCATGGATTCATGCAATTGTACCAATATTTCGACTTTTTTAAGAACGGCTCATGTCCGGCGACAGCGTTGATTTTTTGCACGGTCTGTTCTTCGGACGGAGGGAAATCGCCAAACATGAAATACGAAATACCGACAAGTCTCCTCGTTGATTCAGAAAACTGAAAAATATTTATCTTTATTTCATGTCCAAAGAGTTCGTGTAAAAAAAAAGAAATACATCGATAACAGGAAATATATGACGAGAAAGCATTTAGAATTAGAAAAAAGAGAATAAAAGGAATTATCACCTTTATTAAATCAAATAAGGGCAACTTTCGTACGAACTATCGTCTCTGACAGGCGTATTGTTTTCGTTTTTCGTGAGTCGTTTCGCCATTGGATTCTCGCAACGATCGCAAGAATATTCGATTGTCTCGGAAAGATCATAGCGAGTCCGCCGACGCCGAGACACGTGAGACGGACAACGTGAAAAAAAACAGGTATGGTATCAGGTTATAGTGGGTAAATAAACTAATACAATATTATCGTACAAAGTAAGACAGAATTCGAAATTTTTACGTACACAAGGATAAAGTTCATGATTCGTAACGTTACTTTCCTCTCATATTTCTTATCTTTTTTTCTTCCTTATTTGCAAAACTCGCGATCGCCTACTTTTCTCTTGTTCCCTGGTTCCTTTCTCAATCTGTATATATTTTTTTAAACGGAGTTATAAAAATGTAACACAAAATATTTTTCGTTGTTTTTTTTCTCTTAAAGTAAATACAATTCAGAGGCACTGCAAATTTACAATTGAATTTCTCGTGCTAGTCGGTGTTGAATTATATCTATCTTTGTCGAATTTACCGACAATCAGACCAATCGTGTTTATATCGGACATCCCGGATTGCCCGCTTGGCACACAAGTTGGTCAGATTTTTTTTGTTGTATTTTACATTTTTGTTTCGACCAGTTCGCCGCTCTCTTATCACAAGGATACAACGACAGGATTGATTTCATCGATATCATTTATTGAGGTGTCCTACGGATACTTGGCGACTACATATTTTCTTCCTTTTTTTTATGCACGACGAACGATGCAAATGTTCGAGGACTCTTCCCTCGAACGCAAACAATTGCGTTTTTATTTTGATTATTTTCGTTCTTTTCCAAAAAAAGCGACATTCGTGCACTGACTGAGAAATAACTCACCGTGAGATACCGTGTCTCGAGAGCGATTTCGTTTATGCAACCATAATAGAAGAATTATTTTTAACGGAATATAACAAGAATGTGAACATTCGGAAGCTTCGGGCGACCAACATTTGTTCTTCTCTTAGGATATGGGGACGAATCGAGTTGCACGTGTGATACGAATGTGAACTCCTCAAACGAAAAGATCGCTCGTTAATAAGTGAACAAATTCGAGTATTACTGCCTCTCTTTGTTTTTATTTGGAAAGTTTGAGGCATTTACAAGAGCACCGTAGTAGATCACTATACAATTAACGAATAATCTACAACGGGTATACGTCACGTCCCGAACGAGGGAAGCCTTTTCGTACTGAATTCATCGCGATTTTACCCAATTCTCAACTACTTGTTTCTCCTCGAAACTATTTGGGGGGCAACCTCATTTCGTTAGGCCAAAAACTGAAAAGGTGACTGAAGTTTTCTTTTTCAACAATCACTGAACTTTGTTGAAAGTGTACAATCGATTCCTCAAATTTTAAACGAAAATGAGTGGAAACAAATTTTAAAGGTTTCTTTCAACACAAATTGGCGGCGCACAGTCCGAAGCCATTGGGGTAGAATTTCTCCAATTTTTCGAACCTGGAGCAAAGTTCCAGAGCGTTTCTTAAAGTAGATTTAAAAAAACACTACATAGGTACCAAAGATTTTTGGGAAATATCCAAAAATGTTTTTGCAATTAATATATATTTTTTCCTCGAAAAATCGTGTACCGAATGTCGCGGAAAAAACGATATTTTCAAAATTTGTTTTTGAAACATTGTAAAACGTTGTGATATTTTATTCCTCCTTTATCCTAAAAATGGAAAAAAATGCAGACCAATGTTTTGCGTTGAGAAAAAGTCTTGACAAATTCCTTTAACTTTTTGGTGTGTATAATAAATTTCAATCAAATTCATTAGCTTTTGAAAATTCATCGGTAAAATCCCCGTGGCAGTTTTTGGCGTTGCACGATAGATGTGTGGCTTTTTTTTTAAATCGTGCGTCCAACAACGGAAAACCGGGAAGTCCGAACGAAAAATGGATTGAGATCGGGCCGAGAATGAACTCCCTTCGCCTCACGGTCCTCCATTGTTTTCTACGTCGCGAAATCGTTTTTTCAAACCGAGGCACTTGCAAAAAAAAGGAACACGCGAAAAAATTCGTACCTACGTTCGTCACGATCGAAGGAGAAATTTTGCCGCATGAGAATAAACCGAATTGCGACACATCGATTTGCTTTTCGTTTCTCCTTCGTTTGATTGAGTCAATTCGTTGGCAGTCGAGGAAAAGAAGGGCAAAAAACTCGTGCCTAGAATCTTTTGTGACTGCAACGATGAAAATTCGTCTACTGAATTGACTCCGCGTATTATCTAGTACGTTAACGTCAATGTACCGCGCGTACCTTCCCAGCCATCTGCTACGGAATTCGAGTACCCAGCGATTTGGAATAAAGTATGAACAAATTCAGATACATTGAACTCCTTATGAACATTGATTTCGAAAAATAATGCTGAAAAATGAGTAACAAATATTCTTGACGAATATTCGTCGGAGAAATTATTAAGGATTTTTCCTTCTTCGCTCTGGAAATCTTCGATGATTGTTCTCGTTATTTGAGAATCTTTGCAGAATTTTCTCGCTTTTTGGATTTTTGGTTTCAAAGGTCTAAAAAATGAATGAAACGGGATTTTTTTGTAGGAAGGCTCCGATTTTAAGAATTAAGGGCCTCAAAGAGCTCAAGGAGCTGAAGGACCTCGAGAACCTCAAGCTTGACAAATGGATAAAACGTATTTTTTTGTAGAAAGACCTGGTCTTAAGAACCTTGGGAATCGAGGGCTTTAGAACCGTAAGAATCAAGGACCTTAAGATCCTTAAGAATTGAGAACCTTAAAAACCTTAGAGCCCTTAAAACCCGTAGGAACCAAGGATCTTAAGGAACTTAAGGGGCTCAATAACCTCAAGGACCTTAAGCACGTCAAGTTCTGACAAATGAACGAGCCGTGATTTTTTGTAGAAAGACCCGGTCTTGGGAACCGTAAGAATTAAGAACCTTAAGGATCTCATGAAACGTAACAATTAAGGACTTCAAGAACGTTAAGGTCCTTAAGAACCTTAAGGACGTAAATCACCTCAATGAGCTTCAAAGTAAACGAATAATTTCGTAAATAGAATCGTTAGAAAAACTCGATCGGAGAAATTGAAAAAGACCAAAAAAGTCGAAAATGCTTGAGTATTCAATTCTACACAAAGAAATTTTCTTCGCTAATGTATTGTTTGTCCAATTTTTGAAATATTTTTCTCGGCATAATTATAATACGGCCTGAATGTTCCCATAATATTGAATACCTCTGAATTTGTATCATATTTTTGTCGAATCGCCAAATACCGAAATTCCGATCGCTTCAAACTTTTAAGCGGGAATGTATGCGTGTCACATTCTTAATAGTGATCGGGCAAAAAAAGCGTTGGTTTGACGGCTCTTTTTTTAAAGCTGTTATCGAGGCTCGAAGTCGATAGGTCCTCGTATTGGTTCGTGGATATATTTATATGTATGAATCGAGCGGCGAATTCTTCCAACAACGAATGCAATGCCCGAGGTCCCGGCTAGCTGCGGGTTTTTCGTTCATAGTCGAGATTTGCGGTGTTCAAACGTGTAACTTGCTCAGGTCCGGGCGGAACGACTTTGGCGTTATTGTGTGTGAGGATCCTGAAAGGCAGAGGAAAAAACCATTACTTTCGTCTGATTATGAACCCAGGTTTCCAAAGTATGAGTTTTTATATGTCAACGCACCGACTATGACCTTCCAATTTTTCATCGCGTTCGTCACCTCGTAGGCGCAACGTATCTCGGAAAAGCAAACCCCACCGACGATGAAAGCGATGAGGCGCGGAACTTTATTCAGAGTTTCCTGGCCCTCGTCCTTGTGCCTGCACTGCCTGTAACGCACGCTGCGAGACAAATTTTTCACTTTTGAGTATTTGATATTAGAAGAAAAAAAAAGAGTTATCGAAATTCGAAATACACATTAATTTTTGTTGAATTGTTCAAGTTTGGATTTGTTTGGGTGAATTTGCTATTAAGTATAAATAAACAATAAAGATAAATATTACTTGCATCGTTGGAATGCAATGAAAATTGATTTTCGTTGAAGTGCTCAAGTTCGGGTTGATTTCGAGGAGTTTCGTGTTGAAAAAATATTTATATAAAAATTAGGAAGTATATCGCTTGCATCGTTGGAATGCAATAGAAATTAATTTTCGTTGAATTACTCAGATTGCGGTTTTTTCGGCGAATTTTGGTATAGAAAAGAGTGAAAAACGAAACAGATATCCTTTGCATCGTTCGAAGGCAATGGAGATTAATTTGCACCGAATCGCTCAAGTTTGGGTTTGTTTGAGTGAGTTTTCTCTGAAGAAATAATTAAAAATTAAAAACAATTTTATTTGCATCGTTGGAATGTAATGAAAATTGATTTCCGTCGAATTGCTCAGGTTTATTGTGCTAAATTCAGTAGTGAAAAAAAAATCAAAAGCTCAGTCCTCGAGCTTATTTGTTTAAATGAATTAAAAAAGCGTGGGAAAATGCCGGTACCCTTCCACAAGACGAGTCTTGGTGGTAGCCGTCGTCGAAAAAAAAAAGTTTCGATGGCATTTGCATATACAATGTAAAATGCAACAAAGCTTTACCGCTCTCCTGCCGAGCAAGCGCATGCTTCCAATACAAGCGTACCATGGTCGCTACGCATAGTTGTGTGTATTGTGTGATACACACATAGATGTAAGGTGTTTGCGTACGACCGAACGGCGTGCGAGAATGTATTCGTTCATTGAAAAACCATGAAATTGGTTTCTCTACAGAATTCTGTAGAGCGAGACTCCTTCGATCGTCATAGCTAGAAAATTCGATCCCTGGAGATACCTGCCGAAGATAAATCCCAGCAGAGAGAAAAAATGCTAAACGTATTTTTTTTGCAGTAAATATAAAATTTACCACTCTTTCGCAGAGTGAGACTTGTTCAATCTCGTTCGCTCGCGGATTTGGTCGGCCGCAGACAACCTGCCGAACATAAGCCATAGCAGAGAAAGAAATGGCGACCGCAATTGTTTAAACAAAGAGCATTGTGAAATTTTTTAAGGTTCCAAGGATTTTTTAAAAGCGCTTCCAATAAAACGATTTTTCGAAAATTCTTAAATTTTTTAAAAAATTCTTAAGAGCGATAAAATTTTACTATCGCGAATTGTTTAGAGGACACCGGTGTAAAATTTTCGAAAAATCGTTTTATTGGAAGCACTTTAAAAAAATCCTTGGAACCTTAAAAAATTTTACACTGCTTTTTGTTTAAACAATTGCGTTCAGAATTTGTTCTCTCTGCCGGGATTTATCTACGACAGGTTTCTCCAAGAATCGAATTTTCTAGCAAAGACGATCGCAGGAGTCTCGCTCTACAGAAGAGCGGTAAAATTTTACGATCGCGAATTGTATTCAGGACACCAGTGTAAATTTTTCGAAATATCGTTTTGTTGGAAACACTTTTAAGAAATCCTTGGAACCTTAAAAACTAATTTTTTGTTTTTCAAAAACTAATCTTTTGTTTGGAAGAAAATACCAACTAACACTTTTCTTCCAAAACTAATCTTTTTTTGGTCAAGTTTTTCTACGTTTTGGTAAAAAACATTAATCTAATGTTTTTGTGAACTCATTTTTTTCTTGAATTTTTGATCATGCCTAGTTCTGAAAAAAACCTTTCCATAACCCTAATAACCTTCATAGAAAATATTGAGGGTTAATTGCATAAATGTTCTCAGATCGACTATTAAATACGACGAGTATCGAATTTAATTGATGCAATTAAAGATGAGTGAAATTATAGTGCGCAAAGGCCGAATCGTGTAAAAAATGAGTGAGTATTGTTTCCGGAAATATTTTTCAAATTAAAACATAAGTTTCAATCTCTCGAATTTTGTCTTATATTTAACAAGCAACTAGTGCCAAGTTGTGAAAAAAAGTGGAAGAAAATTAGTCTTTTTATTTTGATGATGATTACACGATGTTTAGGAATAATACACTTGTTCCGTCAATTGTTTTATGAAACTTCGATCAACTTTTGATGGAAAACGGTTCGATAGATCAATTTGAAAAATAACAGGGTTATTGGGAGTACATCGAACTGAAAAAAAAATGCGGCAACATTAATATTTGCATCAATATTTGTAACGTGGTGGTAGATTTACTGAAAATCCAGAATAAGTAATTTTTTGTCCTTTACCAAATAAAGGTTAACGATAAAGAAAACATTTACAAAAATCAATGAGGGGTGAACGATCCAAACTTCAACAGCATGGAGACGGTTGACTGAAAACCAGTAGTGCTATAGCGACTTGTGCACCGCCATTTACTATTCTTCTAACAAATAACCTGTTCTACATACTTTAATATATACCTAATAAAGCGTAAAAGATCTTTTAACTATGCATTTTATTGCTTTATTTTTAAAAGATTTCAAAGGTAACGGTCGAAAATGGGCAGTGTCAGTGGTGTCCTTCCTTTACACACTGGGTCACGTTGACCCGAACGAATTTGAAATGGAATGCTCGCATCCCCAACGATGGTGACATCGTACCATCCTTTGAAATAAATTAAAACAAATACCTTGAGCATTATTTAGATACACATTGTCCACCGCTCGCCTCAGAAAGATATATGGACAGTGCTGATGCATCAGATGATGGAGATACAGCCTGGACAGTGTCTTATTCTTCTCGAAGAGCTTCATCGGCAATATTTTGTCCATCGTCCTCCAGTATCGGGCAACGGAGAAGAAAGTCTTTGTTGCACTGGTTACGACGTTACTCGAGCCTTAGAAAAGATATTTTTCCATGGTCTTTCGCAAGGTACATCTTCTGCTGCACTCCTTGCCACCAACGAAATCGAAAACACTGGCAACAGCCCCTGACGATATTATCCTTACTTCATGCCTGTACTCGCTTCCATGCGTTAGTACATTAATCATGCTGGTCAAGTCGAGCTCGTCGTTTTTCGATGGGCTGTAAAAACCAAAGATTGTGATACTGTGAGCCGTCTTTAGCAATGACTGCCTGGCCTACATCGCCCCTGACGGCGTGGATCAGAAAAGTCTTGCCAGGAGTAATACATGCAACCTTGAATAGTAGTATGTTAATGACGGCGTAATCCATGGTGATGGGTGCCGCATCCAAGTACACCACAATGAGCTCTGACCAGGCTTCGTGACCCGGCAGCCTGGGCAGCCTGGGTATCACCAGCCCACTCGGAGCCCATGATGAACAGAGTTTTCGGTCGAAAATTGATGACACCCTGACGTCTCATAGCAGCCTGGAAGTTGAGACCACATGCTTTGACCCGAATAAACACTTTACCCTCTGTGAGTTGAGGCTCAGGTTTTCTTAGCACCTTTAGACCCTTGATATCCCCAAAGCCGTTGAGTATGATAGCATGCACATACCTTGACTTCCGGTGTTTTCTCCTCGCCGTTCTCCTTTGGCTTCTCGCTGTCGCTATTTTCCTCGATCTTCTTCGCCTTGTAATCGGCTGCATCGGTTTTCTCGTCGATTCTTTCTTTGTCGGGATTTTTCGTCGGTGGTGTGCCGGCGTCCTGACGCGTCGTCCTCGACCACCGGGCTCGTTTTGTTCTTCTCAGCAAAATAAATGCACCAAAACGCGACGAAAAAACAAACTCCACTTTATCACACACTACTACACATTACATGTAATTTATTTCGAACGAATGTACGAGGTTAGAGTGCCTGGTACCGACCTGTCAAAAATCGAATTGTTTTGGAAGGTGGCGAGGCGAGGCATTTTAAAAACTTTAGGCGAATTTTCATACTCTCTTTTTGCGAATGATGAGCAGGGTGCGCCCCATGCGTGACACGGCACTGCGGTTGGTTGCGTTTTTGGAAAAATTCTTATATTTCATAAAATATGAACTCTCAAACTCTCTCTATCAATTCTCTATTATTTGTGCTACATTTTACGCACTTTAGGCAAGTTTTCATATTCTCTGCTTGGGAATGATGAGCAGGGTGTGCCCCATGCGTGACACGGCCCTGTGGTTGGTTGCGTTTTTGGAAGAATTCTTATACTTCATAAAATATGAACTCTAGAGTAATTTTTTTGAACTCTCAAACCCTCTCAAACGATTCTCAAGCGATTAAAAAAAAAAAAATTGTGAAAAGTCGTTTTTTACGGATTAAAAAAAATCTGGGGGCTAACTTCACGCGAAAATTTAAATTGTTTTTTTTTGGAAAAACTATAAACTCTCAAACGATTTTTCTTTTCTCTCAAACTCTCTCAAACGATTCTCAAACGATTAACATTAATTAGAATTATTTATTATCATATCGGGGGGCCAACTTCACGGAGGTGACATTTTCATAGTTAGATTTGTTAATAAGCTCCGACCGAACCGAAAGAAATTACGCGTATCCGCAACGGATAGCCTCGATTAGTCGCGTTATTATACGACGTTTTTGCGATAGATGGCGTTGGTTATCGAGTCTTTTTCCGCTGCTCTTCGTCCTATCTCATGGATCGGAATTTTCTATTTGATTTTCCGTAACAACGGGAAACTACCAAACGATTTAAATGGACCACCAAACGCTACCAAACGATTCGTAAAGAAAAAAGTTCGATTAGTCAAGGTTGGGGGCCGACTTACTACCCGTTTTTTGATTATCGATTTTTCGAAAAACGGAGAACTACCAAACGATTTAAATGGACTACCAAACGCTACCAAACGACCACCAAACGATTCGTAAAAAAAAAGTTCGATTAGTCAAAGTGGGGGGGCCAACTTACTGCCCAATTTTTGATTATCGATTTTTCGAAAAACGGAGAACTACCAAACGATTTAAGAGGACTACCAAACGCTACCAAACGACCACCCAACGATTCGTAAAAAAAAAAGTTCGATTAGTCAAAGTGCCGGGGCTAACCTTGGTGAGGGGTCCTCGATCGGAAGCACCGGCCGTTTCGCCTAGTGACCACGAGTGTCGCTGCGATCGAGTGATGCAGGCTGTGCGAGAGATATGGAAATCAGCTCCATAAACTTGGCCGCCGACTATGGAAATATCGAATTTTTTTTTACGCCAATCGATTGTTAGTCGTTTGTTAGTGTTTGTTAGACAAAACCCAGCGTTTGTTAGACTTTATTTATTGAATAAAACAAAAAACAAATTTATGCCAAAGTTGGCCGCAGAAAATGGTTTTCTAGTGATTTCGAACTTTTTTTCGTGACCAATCGATTGTTAGTCGTTTGTTAGTGATTGTTAGTCGGTTTAAATCGTTTGTTAGAGCTCAATTATTATTAAATTAATGAAAAACTTTTCGGCCCTAGAGCGCGCTGCAAGCGACGTGAAGTTGTCAGCATCACCGCAACGAACACTTGAGGCTGTGGACATGTAACTCGTCAATTTCAGCAAAACGATGATTCTTATAATTCTATTCGATTGCTAGACGAATGTTAGTAATTGTTAGTGAATTTTCATCGTTTGTTAGAGTTCCATTTTTATTTAATCGCTGAAAAACTTTTCGACACTAGGACGCACTGCATGACGCGGCGGTTGGCAGCATCGCCGCGACAGCTGATGAGGGGTTTGCACATGTCACTCATCGATTTCCGCCAAACGTTGATTCTTGTCCTTCTATTACATTGTTAGACGATCGCTAGTGATTGTTACTTAATTTGCATCGTTTGTTAGAGCTCCATTTTTATTTAATCGCCGAAAAACTTTTCGGCGCAAGGGCGCGCTTCATGTCGCGGAGGTTGGCAGCAGCGCCGCGACACCTGAATACGGGTTTGCGCATTTCACTCATCAATTTCCGCGAAACGTTGATTCTTATCATTCCATTAGATTGTTAGGTGATCGCTAGTAATTTTTAGTAAATTTTCATCGTTTGTTAGAGCGTTAATTTTATTTTATCGCTGAAAAACTTTTCGGCTCTAGAGCGCGCTCCAGGTCGCGAAGGTTGGCTGCATTGCCGCGACAGCGGCTTACGGGTTTACACATGTAAGACGTTAATTTCCACAAAACGCTGATTCTTGTCATTCTATTACATTGTCAGACGAATGTTAGTGATTGTTAGTAAATTTTCATCGTTTGTTAGAACTCCATTTTTATTTAATCGCCGAAAAACTTTTCGGGGTTAGAGCACGCTTCATGTCGCGGAGGCTGGCAGCATCGCCGCGACAGCTGCTTTCGGGATTGCGCATTTAACTCGTCAATTTCCCCAAAACGTTAACTCTTATCATTCTATTAGATTGTTAGACGATCGCTAGTGATTGTTAGTTAATTTCTATCGTTTGTAAGAGCTCCATTTTTATTTAATCGTTGAAAAACTTTTCGGCGCTAGAGCGCGCTGCGGGTCGTGAAGGTTGGCTGCATCACCGCGACAGCGGCTTACGGGATTACACATGTAAGACGACAATTTCAACAAAACGTTGATTCTTGTCATTCTATTACATTGTGAGACGTATCTTATTGATTGATAGAGAACTTTCATCGTTTGTTAGAGCTCCATTTTTATTTAATCGCCGAAAAACTTTTCGGTGCTAGAGGACGCTTTATGTCGCGGAGGTTGGCAGCATCGCCGCGACAGCTGCTTACGGGTTTGCACATGTACCGCACAATTACCGCAAAACGTTGACTCTTATCATTCTATTAGATTGTTAGACGATCGCTAGTGATTGTTAGTTAATTTCTATCGTTTGTTAGAGCTCCATTTTTATTTGATCGCTGAGAAACTTTCCGGCGCTGGAGCGCGCTGCCGGTCGCGAAGGTTGGCTGCATCGCCGCTACAGCGGCTTACGGGATTACACATATAAATCGTCAATTTCCACAAAACGTTGATTCTTGTCATTCTATTACATTGTCAGACGAATGTTAGTGATTGTTAGAGAATTTTCATCGTTTGTTAGAGCTCCATTTTTATTTAATCGCCGAAAAACTTTTCGGTTCTAGAGGACGCTTCATGTCGCGGAAGTTGGCAGCATCGCCGCGACAGCTGCTTCCGGGTTTGCACATGTACCGCACAATTACCGCAAAACGTTGACTCTTATCATTCTATTAGATTGATAGACGATCGCTAGTGATTGTTAGCTAATTTCTATCGTTTGTTAGAGCTCCATTTTTATTTAATCGCTGAAAAACTTTTCGACGCTAGAGCGCGCTGAAGGTCGCGAAGGTTGGCTGCAACGCCGCGACGGCGGCTTACGGGTTTACGCATGCAAGACGTCAATTCCCACAAAACGTTGATTCTTGTCATTCTATTACATTGTCAGACGAATGTTAGTGATTGTTAGGGAATTTTCATCGTTTGTTAGAACGCCATTTTTATTTAATCGCCGAAAAACTTTTCAGTGTTAGAGCACGCTTGATGTCGCGGAGGTTGGCAGCATCGCCGCGACAGCTGCTTTCGGGCTTGCGCATTTAACTCGTCAATTTCCGCAAAACGTTAACTCTTATCATTCTATTAGATTGTTAGACGATCGCTAGTGATTGTTAGTTAATTTCTATGGTTTGTTAGAGCTCCATTTTTATTAAATCGTTGAAAAACTTTTTGGCGCTAGAGCGCGCTGCAGGTCGTGAAGGTTGGCTACATCGCCGCGACAGCGGCTTACGGGTTTACACATGTAAGACGTCAATTTCCACAAAACGTTGATTCTTGTCATTCTATTACATTGTCAGACGAATGTTATTGATTGTTAGAGAATTTTCATCGTTTGTTAGAGCTCCATTTTTATTTAATCGCCGAAAAACTTTTCGGTGCTAGAACACGCTTCATGACGCGGAGGTTGGCAGCATCGTCGCGACGGATGCTTACGGCTTTGCGCATGCAACTCGTTAATTTGAGCAAGACGTTGATTCTTATCATTCTATTAGAATGTTAGACATCGCTAGTGATTGTTAGTTCATTTCTTTCGTTTGTGAGAGCTCCATTTTTATTTAATCGCTGAGAAACTTTTCGGCGCTAGAGTGCGCTGCAGGTCGCGAAGGTTGGCTGCATCGCCGCGACACCGGCTTACGGGATTGCACATGTAACAAGGAAATTTCCACAAAACGTTGATTCTTGTCATTCTATTACATTGTCAGACGAATGTTAGTGATTGTTAGAGAATTGTCATCGTTTGTTAGAGCTCCATTTTTTATTTTCGCCGAAAAACTTTTCGGCACTAGAGCACGTTTTATGTTGCGGAGGTTGGCAGCATCGTCGCGACAGCTGCTTACGGGTTTGCGCATTTAACTCGTTAATTTCCGCAAAACGTTGATTCTTATCATTCCATTAGATTGTTAGACGATCGCTAGTGATTGTTAGTTAATTTTCATCGTTTGTTAGAGCTCAAATTTTATTTTATCGCTGAAAAACTTTTCGGCGCTAGAGCGCGCTGCAGGTCGTGAAGGTTGGCTGCATCGCCGCGACAGCGGCTTATGGGTTTACACATGTAAGACGTCAATTTCAACAAAACGTTGATTCTTGTCATTCTATTACATTGTCAGACGTATCTTATTGATTGTTAGAGAATTTTCATCGTTTGTTAGAGCTCCATCTTTATTTAATCGCCGAAAAACTTTTCCGTGCTAGAAGACGCTTCATGTCGCGGAGGCTGGCAGTATCGTCGCGACAGCTGCTTACGGCTTTGCGCATGCAACTCGTTAATTTGAGCAAAACGTTGATTCTTATCATTCTATTAGAATGTTAGACATCGCTAGTGATTGTTAGTTAATTTCTTTCGTTTGTTAGAGCTCCATTTTTATTTGATCGCTGAGAAACTTTCCGGCGCTAGAGCGCGCTGCCGGTCGCGAAGGTTGGCTGCATCGCCACTACAGCGGCTTACGGGATTGCACATATAAATCGTCAATTTCCACAAAACGTTGATTCTTGTCATTCTATTACATTGTCAGAAGAATGTTAGTGATTGTTAGAGAATTTTCATCGTTTGTTAGAGCTCCATTTTTATTTAATCGCCGAAAAACTTTTCGGTGCTAGATCACGCTTCATGTCGCGGAAGTTGGCAGCATCGCCGCGACAGCTGCTTCCGGGTTTGCACATGTACCGCACAATTACCGCAAAACGTTGACTCTTATCATTCTATTAGATTGATAGACGATCGCTAGTGATTGTTAGCTAATTTCTATCGTTTGTTAGAGCTCCATTTTTATTTAATCGCTGAAAAACTTTTCGGCGCTAGAGCGCGCTGAAGGTCGCGAAGGTTGGCTGCAACGCCGCGACGGCGGCTTACGGGTTTACGCATGTAAGACGTCAATTTCCACAAAACGTTGATTCTTGTCATTCTATTACATTGTCAGACGAATGTTAGTGATTGTTAGAGAATTTTCATCGTTTGTTAGAACGCCATTTTTATTTAATCGCCGAAAAACTTTTCGGTGTTAGAGCACGCTTCATGTCGCGGAGGTTGGCAGCATCGCCGCGACAGCTGCTTTCGGGCTTGCGCATTTAACTCGTCAATTTCCGCAAAACGTTAACTCTTATCATTCTATTAGATTGTTAGACGATCGCTAGTGATTGTTAGTTAATTTCTATCGTTTGTTAGAGCTCCATTTTTATTTAATCGTTGAAAAACTTTTCGGCGCTAGAGCGCGCTGCAGGTCGTGAAGGTTGGCTACATCGCCGCGGCAGCGGCTTACGGGTTTACACATGTAAGACGTCAATTTCCACAAAACGTTGATTCATGTCATTCTATTACATTGTCAGACAAATGTTATTGATTGTTAGAGAATTTTCATCGTTTGTTAGAGCTCCATTTTTATTTAATCGCCGAAAAACTTCTCGGTGCTAGAACACGCTTCATGTCGCGGAGGCTGGCAGCATCGTCGCGACAGGTGCTTACGGCTTTGCGCATGCAACTCGTTAATTTGAGCAAGACGTTGATTCTTATCATTCTATTAGATTGTTAGACATCGCTAGTGATTGTTAGTTAATTTCTTTCGTTTGTTAGAGCTCCATTTTTATTTAATCGCCGAGAAACTTTTCGGCGCTAGAGCGCGCTGCAGGTCGCGAAGGTTGGCTGCATCGCCGCGACACCGGCTTACGGGTTTACACATGTAAGACGTCAATTTCAACAAAACGTTGATTCTTGTCATTCTATTACATTGTCAGACGTATCTTATTGATTGTTCGAGAATTTTCATCGTTTGTTAGAGCTCCATCTTTATTTAATCGCCGAAAAACTTTTCCGTGCTAGAAGACGCTTCATGTCGCGGAGGCTGGCAGCATCGTCGCGACAGCTGCTTACGGCTTTGCGCATGCAACTCGTTAATTTGAGCAAAACGTTGATTCTTATCATTCTATTAGATTGTTAGACATCGCTAGTGATTGTTAGTTAATTTCTTTCGTTTGTTAGAGCTCCATTTTTATTTGATCGCTGAGAAATTTTCCGGCGCTAGAGCGCGCTGCCGGTCGCGAAGGTTGGCTGCATCGCCGCTACAGCGGCTTACGGGATTTCACATATAAATCGTCAATTTCCACAAAACGTTGATTCTTGTCATTCTATTACATTGTCAGACGTAGGTTAGTGATTGTTAGAGAATTTTCATCGTTTGTTAGAGCTCCATTTTTATTTAATCGCCGAAAAACTTTTCGGTGCTAGAACACGCTTCATGTTGCGGAGGTTGGCAGCATCGTCACGACAGCTGCTTTCGGGTTTGCGCATTTAACTCGTCAATTTCCGCAAAACGTTGACTCCTATCATTCTATTAGATTGTTAGACGATCGTTAGTGATTGTTAGTTAATTTTCATCGTTTGTTAGAGCGTAATTTTTATTTAATCGCTGAATCACTTTTCGGCCCTAGAGCGCTCTGCATGTCGCGGAGGTTGGCAGCATCGCCGCGACAGCTGCTCACGGGTTTGCGCATTTAACTCGTTAATTTCCGCAAAACGTTGATTCTTATCATTCCATTAGATTGTTAGACGATCGCTAGTGATTGTTAGTTAATTTTCATCGTTTGTTAGAGCTCAAATTTTATTTTATCGCTGAAAACCTTTTCGGCGCTAGAGCGCGCTGCAGGTCGTGAAGGTTGGCTGCATCGCCGCGACAGCGGCTTACGGGTTTACACATGTAAGACGTCAATTTCAACAAAACGTTGATTCTTGTCATTCTATTACATTGTCAGACGAATGTTAGTGATTGTTAGAGAATGTTCATCGTTTGATAGAACTCCATTTTTATTTAATCGCCGAAAAACTTTTCGGTGTTCGAGCACGCTTCATGTCGCGGAGGTTGGCAGCATCGCCGCGACAGCTGCTTTTCGGTTTGCGCATTTAACTCGTCAATTTCCCCAAAACGTTAACTCTTATCATTCTATTAGATTGTTAGACGATCTAATGTTAGTTAGTGATTGTTAGCTAATTTCTATCGTTTGTTAGAGCTCCATTATTATTTAATCGTTGAAAAACTTTTCGGCGCTAGAGCGCGCTGCGGGTCGTGAAGGTTGGCTGCATCGCCGCGACAGCGGCTTACGGGTTTACACATGTAAGACGTTAATTTCCACAAAACGCTGATTCTTGTCATTCTATTACATTGTCAGACGAATGTTAGTGATTGTTAGAGAATTTTCATCGTTTGTTAGAACTCCATTTGTATTTAATCGCCGAAAAACTTTTCGGTGTTAGAGCACGCTTCATGTCGCGGAGGTTGGCAGCATCGCCGCGACAGCTGCTTTCGGGTTTGCGCATTTAACTCGTCAATTTCCGCAAAACGTTGACTCCTATCATTCTATTAGATTGTTAGAAGATCGTTAGTGATTGTTAGTTAATTTTCATCGTTTGTTAGAGCGTAATTTTTATTTAATCGCTGAATCACTTTTCGGCCCTAGAGCGCGCTGCATGTCGCGGAGGTTGGCAGCATCGTCGCGACAGATGCTTACCGCTTTGCGCATGTAACTGGTTATTTTGAGCAAAACGTTGATTCTTATCATTCTATTAGCTTGTTTGACGATCGCTAGTGATTGTTAGTTAATTTCTTTCGTTTGTTAGAGGTCCATTTTTATTTAATCGCTGAGCAACTTTTCGGCGCTAGAGCGCGCTGCAGGTCGCGAAGGTTGGCCCCATCGCCGCGACAGCGGCTTACGGGTTTACACATATAAATCGTCAATTTCCACAAACCGTTGATTCGACCAGGACGCACAATTAGGAATATCGAGCAAAAAAGGCTCGTGATCAGATCGAGGTTTGAGATGTTCACGCTTTTTTTTTAATTCTCTATTTCGTCGATCTTTGGCACCGATTCGCTATTTTTAATTAAAATTATATACGTTTATCGCGGCCATAGCGGCGATGCTGCCAGCCTCCGCGACATGCACCGCGCTCTTGAGCCGAAAAGTTTCTCAGCGAGTAAATAAAAATGGAGATCTAACAAACAAAAGAAATTGACTAACAATCACTCGCGATCGTCAAACAATCTAATAGAATGACAAGAATCAACGTTTTGCTCAAAATAACCAGTTACATGCGCAAAGCCGTAAGCATCTGTCGCGACGATGCTGCCTACCTCCGGGACATGCAGCGCGCACTAGGGCCGAAAAGTTTTTCGGCGATTAAATAAAAATGGAGCTCTAACAAACGATGAAAATTCTCTAACAATCAATAAGATACGTCTGACAATGTAATAGAATGACATGAAACAACGTTTTGTTGAAATTGTCGTCTTACATGTGTAAACCCGTAAGCCGCTGTCGCGGCGATGCAGCCAGCTCCATAAACTTGGCCGCCGACTATGGAAATATCGAATTTTTTTTAACGCCAATCGATTGTTAGTCGTTTGTTAGTGTTTGTTAGACAAAACCTAGCGTTTGTTAGACTGAATTTATTGAATAAAACAAAAAACAAATTTATGCCAAAGTTAGCCGCAAAAAATGGTTTTCTAGTGATTTCGAACTTTTTTTCGTGACCAATCGATTGTTAGTCGTTTGTTAGTGATTGTTAGTCGGTTTAAATCGTTTGTTAGAGCTCAATTATTATTAAATTAATGAAAAACATTTCGGCCCTAGAGCGCGCTGCAAGCGACGTGAAGTTGTCAGCATCACCGCAACGAACACTTGAGGCTCTGGACATGTAACTCGTCAATTTCAGCAAAACGATGATTCTTATAATTCTATTCGATTGCTAGACGAATGTTAGTAATTGTTAGTGAATTTTCATCGTTTGTTAGAGTTCCATTTGTATCTAATCGCTGAAAAACTTTTCGGCACTAGGACGCACTGCATGTCGCGGCGGTTGGCAGCATCGCCGCGACAGCTGCTGAGGGGTTTGCACATGTCGCTCATCAATTTCCGCCAAACGTTGATTCTTGTCCTTCTATTACATTGTTAGACGATCGCTAGTGATTGTTACTTAATTCGCATCGTTTGTTAGAGCTCCATTTTTATTTAATCGCCGAAAAACTTTTCGGCGCAAGGGCGCGCTTCATGTCGCGGAGGTTGGCGGCAGCGCCGGACACCTGATTACGGGTTTGCGCATTTCACACATCAATTTCCGCGAAACGTTGATTCTTATCATTCCATTAGATTGTTAGGCGATCGCTAGTAATTGTTAGTAAATTTTCATCGTTTGTTAGAGCGTTAATTTTATTTTATCGCTGAAAAACTTTTCGGCTCTAGAGCGCGCTCCAGGTCGCGAAGGTTGGCTGCATTGCCGCAACAGCGGCTTACGGGTTTACACATGTAAGACGTTAATTTCCACAAAACGCTGATTCTTGTCATTCTATTACATTGTCAGACGAATGTTAGTGATTGTTAGAGAATTTTCATCGTTTGTTAGTACTCCATTTTTATTTAATCGCCGAAAAACTTTTCGGTGTTAGAGCACGCTTCATGTCGCGGAGGTTGGCAGCATCGCCGCGACAGCTGCTTTCGGGTTTGCGCATTTAACTCGTCAATTTCCCCAAAACGTTAACTCTTATCATTCTATTAGATTGTTAGACGATCGCTAGTGATTGTTAGTTAATTTCTATCGTTTGTTAGAGCTCCATTTTTATTTAATCGTTGAAAAACTTTTCGGCGCTAGAGCGCGCTGCGGGTCGTGAAGGTTGGCTGCATCGCCGCGACAGCGGCTTAGGGGTTTACACATGTCAGACGACAATTTCAACAAAACGTTGATTCTTGTCATTCTATTACATTGTCAGACGTATCTTATTGATTGTTAGAGAATTTTCATCGTTTGTTAGAGCTCCATTTTTATTTAATCGCCGAAAAACTTTTAGGTGCTTGAAGACGCTTCATGTCGCGGAGGTTGGCAGCATCGACGCGACAGCTGCTTAAGGCTTTGCGCATGCAACTCGTTAATTTGAGCAAAACGTTGATTCGTATCATTCTATTAGATTGTTAGACATCGCTAGTGATTGTTAGTAAATTTCTTTCGTTTGTTAGAGCTCCATTTTTATTTGATCGCTGCGAAACTTTCCGGCGCTAGAGCGCGCTGCCGGTCGCGAAGGTTGGCTGCATCGCCGCTACAGCGGCTTACGGGATTGCACATATAAATCGTCAATTTCCACAAAACGTTGATTCTTGTCATTCTATTACATTGTCAGACGAATGTTAGTGATTGTTAGAGAATTTTCATCGTTTGTTAGAGCTCCATTTTTATTTAATCGCCAAAAAACTTTTCGGTGCTAGAGGACGCTTCATGTCGCGGAAGTTGGCAGCATCGCCGAGACAGCTGCTTCCGGGTTTGCACATGTACCGCACAATTACCGCAAAACGTTGACTCTTATCATTCTATTAGATTGTTAGACGATCGCTAGTGATTGTTAGCTAATTTCTATCGTTTGTTAGAGCTCCATTTTTATTTAATCGCTGAAAAACTTTTCGGCGCTAGAGCGTGCTGAAAGTCGCGAAGGTTGGCTGCAACGCCGCGACGGCGGCTTACGGGTTTACGCATGTAAGACGTCAATTTCCACAAAACGTTGATTCTTGTCATTCTATTACATTGTCAGACGAATGTTAGTGATTGTTAGAGAATTTTCATCGTTTGTTAGAACGCCATTTTTATTTAATCGCCGAAAAACTTTTCGGTGTTAGAGCACGCTTCATGTCGCGGAGGTTGGCAGCATCGCCGCGACAGCTGCTTTCGGACTTGCGCATTTAACTCGTCAATTTCCGCAAAACGTTAACTCTTATCATTCTATTAGATTGTTAGACGATCGCTAGTGATTGTTAGTTAATTTCTATCGTTTGTTAGGACTCCATTTTTATTTAATCGCTGAAAAACTTTTCGGCGCTAGAGCGCGCTACAGGTCGCGAAGGTTGGCCCCATCGCCGCGACAGCGGCTTACGGGATTGCACATGTAACAAGGAAATTTCCACAAAACGTTGATTCTTGTCACTCTATTACATTGTCAGACGAATGTTAGTGATTGTTAGAGAATTGTCAGCGTTTGTTAGAGCTCCATTTTTATTTAATCGCCGAAAAACTTTTCGGTGTTAGAGCACGCTTCATGTTGCGGAGGTTGGCAGCATCGCCGCGACAGCTGCTTTCGGGGTTGCGCATTTAACTCGTCAATTTCCCCAAAACGTTAACTCTTATCATTCTATTAGATTGTTAGACGATCGCTAGTGATTGTTAGTTAATTTCTATCGTTTGTTAGAGCTCCATTTTTATTTAATCGTTGAAAAACTTTTCGGCGCTAGAGCGCGCTGCGGGTCGTGAAGGTTGGCTGCATCGCCGCGACAGCGGCTTACGGGTTTACACATGTAAGACGACAATTTCAACAAAACGTTGATTCATGTCGTTCTATTACATTGTCAGACGTATCTTATTGATTGTTAGAGAATTTTCATCGTTTGTTAGAGCTCCATTTTTATTTAATCGCCGAAAAACTTTTCGGCCCTAGTGCGCGCTGCATGTCCCGGAGGTTGGCAGCATCGTCGCGACAGATGCTTACGGCTTTGCGCATGTAACTGGTTATTTTGAGCAAAACGTTGATTCTTGTCATTCTATTAGATTGTTTGACGATCGCGAGTGATTGTTAGTCAATTTCTTTTGTTTGTTAGATCTCCATTTTTATTTACTCGCTGAGAAACTTTTCGGCTCAAGAGCGCGGTGCATGTCGCGGAGGCTGGCAGCATCGCCGCTATGGCCGCGATAAACGTATATAATTTTAATTAAAAATAGCGAATCGGTGCCAAAGATCGACGAAATAGAGAATTAAAAAAAAAGCGTGAACATCTCAAACCTCGATCTGATCACGAGCCTTTTTTGCTCGATATTCCTAATTGTGCGTTCTGGTCGAATCAACGGTTTGTGGAAATTGACGATTTATATGTGTAAACCCGTAAGCCGCTGTCGCGGCGATGGGGCCAACCTTCGCGACCTGCAGCGCGCTCTAGCGCCGAAAAGTTGCTCAGCGATTAAATAAAAATGGACCTCTAACAAACGAAAGAAATTAACTAACAATCACTAGCGATCGTCAAACAAGCTAATAGAATGATAAGAATCAACGTTTTGCTCAAAATAACCAGTTACATGCGCAAAGCGGTAAGCATCTGTCGCGACGATGCTGCCAACCTCCGCGACATGCAGCGCGCTCTAGGGCCGAAAAGTGATTCAGCAATTAAATAAAAATTACGCTCTAACAAACGATGAAAATTAACTAACAATCACTAACGATCTTCTAACAATCTAATAGAATGATAGGAGTCAACGTTTTGCGGAAATTGACGAGTTAAATGCGCAAACCCGAAAGCAGCTGTCGCGGCGATGCTGCCAACCTCCGCGACATGAAGCGTGCTCTAACACCGAAAAGTTTTTCGGCGATTAAATACAAATGGAGTTCTAACATACGATGAAAATTCTCTAACAATCACTAACATTCGTCTGACAATGTAATAGAATGACAAGAATCAGCGTTTTGTGGAAATTAACGTCTTACATGTGTAAACCCGTAAGCCGCTGTCGCGGCGATGCAGCCAACCTTCACGACCCGCAGCGCGCTCTAGCGCCGAAAAGTTTTTCAACGATTAAATAATAATGGAGCTCTAACAAACGATAGAAATTAGCTAACAATCACTAACTAACATTAGATCGTCTAACAATCTAATAGAATGATAAGAGTTAACGTTTTGGGGAAATTGACGAGTTAAATGCGCAAACCGAAAAGCAGCTGTCGCGGCGATGCTGCCAACCTCCGCGACATGAAGCGTGCTCGAACACCGAAAAGTTTTTCGGCGATTAAATAAAAATGGAGTTCTATCAAACGATGAAAATTCTCTAACAATCACTAACATTCGTCTGACAATGTAATAGAATGACAAGAATCAGCGTTTTGTGGAAATTGACGTCTTACATGTGTAAACCCGTAAGCCGCTGTGGCGGCGATGGGGCCAACCTTCGCGACCTGCAGCGCGCTCTAGCGCCGAACAGTTTTTCAGCGATTAAATAAAAATGGAGCTCTAACAAACGATAGAAATTAACTAACAATCACTAGCGATCGTCTAACAATCTAATAGAATGATAAGAGTTAACGTTTTGCGGAAATTGACGAGTTAAATGCGCAAACCCGAATGCAGCTGTCACGGCGATGCTGCAAACCTCCGCGACATGAAGCGTGCTCTAACACCGAAAAGTTTTTCGGCGATTAAATAAAAATGGCGTTCTAACAAACGATGAAAATTCTCTAACAATCACTAACATTCGTCTGACGATGTAATAGAATGACAAGAATCAACGTTTTGTAGAAATTGACATCTTACATGTGTAAACCCGTAAGCCGCCGTCGCGGCGTTGCAGCCAACCTTCGCGACCTTCAGCGCGCTCTAGCGCCGAAAAGTTTTTCAGCGATTAAATAAAAATGGAGCTCTAACAAACGATAGAAATTAACTAACAATCACTAGCGATCGTCTAACAATCTAATAGAATGATAAGAGTCAACATTTTGCGGTAATGGTGCGGTACATGTCCAAACCCGTAAATAGCTGTCGCGGCGATGCTGCCAACCTCCGCGACATGAAGCGTCCGCTAGCACCGAAGTTTTTCGGCGATTAAATAAAAATGCAGCTCTAACAAACGATGAAAATTCTCTAACAATCACTAACATTCGTCTGACAATGTAATAGAATGACAAGAATCAACGTTTTGTGGAAATTGACGATTTATATGTGTAAACCCGTAAGCCGCTGTCGCGGCGATGGGGCCAACCTTCGGGACCTGCAGCGCGCTCTAGCGCCGAAAAGTTTCTCAGCGATTAAATAAAAATGGACCTCTAACAAACGAAAGAAATTAACTAACAATCACTAGCGATCGTCAAAAAATCTAATAGAATGATAAGAATCAACGTTTTGCTCAAAATAACCAGTAACATGCGCAAAGCCGTAAGCATCTGTCGCGACGATGCTGCCAACATCCGCGACATGCAGCACGCTCTAGGGCCGAAAAGTGATTCAGCGATTAAATAAAAATTACGCTCTAACAAACGATGAAAATTAACTAACAATCACTAACGATCGTCTAACAATCTAATAGAATGATAGGAGTCAACGTTTTGCGGAAATTGACGAGTTAAATGCGCAAACCCGAAAGCAGCTGTCGTGACGATGCTGCCAACCTCCGCGACATGAAGCGTGTTCTAGCACCGAAAAGTTTTTCGGCGATTAAATAAAAATGGAGCTCTAACAAACGATGAAAATTCTCTAACAATCACTAACCTACGTCTGACAATGTAATAGAATGACAAGAATCAACGTTTTGTGGAAATTGACGATTTATATGTGAAATCCCGTAAGCCGCTGTAGCGGCGATGCAGCCAACTTTCGCGACCGGCAGCGCGCTCTAGCGCCGGAAAATTTCTCAGCGATCAAATAAAAATGGAGCTCTAACAAACGAAAGAAATTAACTAACAATCAATAGCGATGTCTAACAATCTAATAGAATGATAAGAATCAACGTTTTGCTCAAATTAACGAGTTGCATGCGCAAAGCCGTAAGCAGCTGTCGCGACGATGCTGCCAACCTCCGCGACATGAAGCGTCTTCTAGCACGGAAAAGTTTTTCGGCGATTAAATAAAGATGGAGCTCTAACAAACGATGAAAATTCTCTAACAATTAATAAGATACGTTTGACAATGTAATAGAATGACAAGAATCAACGTTTTGTTGAAATTGACGTCTTACATGTGTAAACCCGTAAGCCGCTGTCGCGGCGATGCAGCCAACCTTCACGACCTGCAGGGCGCTCTAGCGCCGAACAGTTTTTCAGCGATAAAATAAAATTTGAGCTCTAACAAACGATGAAAATTAACTAACAATCACTAGCGATCGTCTAACAATCTAATGGAATGATAAGAATAAACGTTTTGCGGAAATTAACGAGTTAAATGCGCAAACCCGTAAGCAGCTGTCGCGGCGATGCTGCCAACCTCCGCGACATGCAGCGCGCTCTAGGGCCGAAAAGTGATTCAGCGATTAAGTAAAAATTACGCTCTAACAAACGATGAAAATTAACTAACAATCACTAACGATCGTCTAACAATCTAATAGAATGATAGGAGTCAACGTTTTGCGGAAATTGACGAATTAAATGCGCAAACCCGAAAGCAGCTGTCGTGGCGATGCTGCCAACTTCCGCGACATGAAGCGTCCTCTAGCACCGAAAAGTTTTGCGGCGATTAAATAAGAATGGAGCTCTAACAAACGATGAAAATTCTCTAACAATCACTAACATTCATCTGACAATGTAATAGAATGACAAGAATCAACGTTTTGTGGACATTTACGATTTATATGTGCAATCCCGTAAGCCGCTGTAGCGGCGATGCAGCCAACCTTCGCGACCGGCAGCGCGCTCTAGCGCCGAAAAGTTTCTCAGCGATCAAATAAAAATGGAGCTCTAACAAACGAAAGAAATTAACTAACAATCACTAGCGATGTCTAACAATCTAATAGAATGATAAGAATCAACGTTTTGCTCAAATTAACGAGTTGCATGCGCAAAGCCGTAAGCAGCTGTCGCGACGATGCTGCCAACCTCCGCGAAATGAAGCGTCTTCTAGCACGGAAAAGTTTTTCGGCGATTAAATAAAGATGGAGCTCTAACAAACGATGAAAATTCTCTAACAATCAATAAGATACGTCTGACAATGTAATAGAATGACAAGAATCAACGTTTTGTTGAAATTGACGTCTTACATGTGTAAACCCGTAAGCCGCTGTCGCGGCGATG
Source organism: Ophion costatus (assembly GCA_951751655.1). NCBI lineage: Eukaryota > Metazoa > Arthropoda > Insecta > Hymenoptera > Ichneumonidae > Ophion > Ophion costatus. The sequence goes on along the minus strand of OX632359.1, from coordinate 19,763,746 downwards.
CAGCCAACCTTCACGACCTGCAGGGCGCTCTAGCGCCGAAAAGTTTTTCAGCGATAAAATAAAATTTGAGCTCTAACAAACGATGAAAATTAACTAACAATCACTAGCGATCGTCTAACAATCTAATGGAATGATAAGAATCAACGTTTTGCGGAAATTAACGAGTTAAATGCGCAAACCCGTAAGCAGCTGTCGCGGCGATGCTGCCAACCTCCGCGACATGCAGCGCGCGCTAGGGCCGAAAAGTGATTCAGCGATTAAATAAAAATTACGCTCTAACAAACGATGAAAATTAACTAACAATCACTAACGATCGTCTAACAATCTAATATAATGATAGGAGTCAACGTTTTGCGGAAATTGACGAGTTAAATGCGCAAACCCGAAATCAGCTGTCGTGACGATGCTGCCAACCTCCGCAACATGAAGCGTGTTCTAGCACCGAAAAGTTTTTCGGCGATTAAATAAAAATGGAGCTCTAACAAACGATGAAAATTCTCTAACAATCACTAACCTACGTCTGACAATGTAATAGAATGACAAGAATCAACGTTTTGTGGAAATTGACGATTTATATGTGAAATCCCGTAAGCCGCTGTAGCGGCGATGCAGCCAACCTTCGCGACCGGCAGCGCGCTCTAACGCCGGAAAATTTCTCAGCGATCAAATAAAAATGGAGCTCTACCAAACGAAAGAAATTAACTAACAATCACTAGCGATGTCTAACAATCTAATAGAATGATAAGAATCAACGTCTTGCTCAAATTAACGAGTTAAATGCGCAAACCCGAATGCAGCTGTCGCGTCGATGCTGCCAACCTCCGCGACATGAAGCGTCTTCTAGCACCGAAAAGTTTTTCGGCGATTAAATAAAAATGGAGCTCTAACAAACGATGAAAATTCTCTAACAATCAATAAGATACGTCTGACAATGTAATAGAATGACAAGAATCAACGTTTTGTTGAAATTGTCGTCTTACATGTGTAAACCCGTAAGCCGCTGTCGCGGTGATGCAGCCAACCTTCACGACCCGCAGCGCGCTCTAGCGCCGAAAAGTTTTTCAACGATTAAATAAAAATGGAGCTCTAACAAACGATAGAAATTAACTAACAATCACTAGCGATCGTCTAACAATCTAATAGAATGATAAGAGTTAACGTTTTGGGGAAATTGACGAGTTAAATGCGCAATCCCGAAAGCAGCTGTCGCGGCGATGCTGCCAGCCTCCGCGACATGAAGCGTGCTCTAACACCGAAAAGTCTTTCGGCGATTAAATAAAAATGGAGTTCTAACAAACGATGAAAATTTACTAACAATCACTAACATTCGTCTGACAATGTAATAGAATGACAAGAATCAGCGTTTTGTGGAAATTAACGTCTTACATGTGTAAACCCGTAAGCCGCTGTCGCGGCAATGCAGCCAGCCTTCGCGACCTGGAGCGCGCTCTAGAGCCGAAAAGTTTTTCAGCGATAAAATAAAATTAACGCTCTAACAAACGATGAAAATTTACTAACAATTACTAGCGATCGCCTAACAATCTAATGGAATGATAAGAATCAACGTTTCGCGGAAATTGATGAGTGAAATGCGCAAACCCGTAATCAGGTGTCGCGGCGCTGCTGCCAACCTCCGCGACATGAAGCGCGCCCTTGCGCCGAAAAGTTTTTCGGCGATTAAATAAAAATGGAGCTCTAACAAACGATGCAAATTAAGTAACAATCACTAGCGATCGTCTAACAATGTAATAGAAGGACAAGAATCAACGTTTGGCGGAAATTGATGAGTGACATGTGCAAACCCCTCATCAGCTGTCGCGGCGATGCTGCCAACCGCCGCGTCATGCAGTGCTTCCTAGTGTCGAAAAGTTTTTCAGCGATTAAATAAAAAAGGAACTCTAACAAACGATGAAAATTCACTAACAATTACTAACATTCGTCTAGCAATCGAATAGAATTATAAGAATCATCGTTTTGCTGAAATTGACGAGTTACAGGTCCACAGCCTCAAGTGTTCGTTGCGGTGATGCTAACAACTTCACGTCGCTCGCAGCGCGCTCTAGGGCCGAAAAGTTTTTCATTAATTTAATAATAATTGAGCTCTAACAAACGATTTAAACCGACTAACAATCACTAACAAACGACTAACAATCGATTGGTCACGAAAAAAAGTTCGAAATCACTAGAAAACCATTTTCTGCGGCCAACTTTGGCATAAATTTGTTTTTTTTTTTATTCAATAAATAAAGTCTAACAAACGCTGGGTTTTGTCTAACAAACACTAACAAACGACTAATAATCGATTGGCGTAAAAAAAAATTCGATATTTCCATAGTCGGCGGCCAAGTTTATGGCGCTATGGAAATCGATTGTTCACTCCCTGGAGGCTAGAGTGGAGGAGTCCGATCTCTTATCGAGAGACTTGAAAAAAGTGGCTACAAAGATGTGGACTTACCGGGATGGCGCCACTATCGCTAAAACCTCGAGACACGAGCTGGGTGCGACAGAGACGGAACAAGTAAATAATGAGAAGTGAGCTGTGCATGAGGCAGAATGAAACTTGAGAAGTAGGCTGCGTGCGAGAGAGATGTAAAAGAGTGCAGCCAGATCGCGCGCGAAAGTTACCCTCTCTCTAGTCCCTCGCGCGCCCATCACACAATCATAGTAGCGCGTGTCCGTGAGCGAGCGACGCTCGGACATCTTCGGACAGAGCCGAGTGCCGTCGAACTTTCCCGACCACACCTTCGGCAGCTACACCAACGCATAGACACGCTGAGCACGTTCATGTGCGGCCAAGCCGAACGAAGGCTTCGAGGGAAAAAGCAATCTGAGCACGGCCCGCGCGTGACGTCACACGACGGCACGCGCGAGACTTTTAGATGATTTCAATGCTTATTTAGCTCTTGATTCTCTGCGTTATTAATGTATACAAAAAATGTCTCGCGCACTCTGAACGCTTATTTTTTTAGGTTATACGTTAATTTAAATATAATAATAAATCTAAATTACAACTGATTTATCTTCTAAAAAATTGTTTACGCTTTACTCACACCCGTCCTTATGCCAAATAAATTATAATTCAGAAAAGTAAGTGAAAATATATTTATATTCGTATTATTATATTAATTCTCATACTTTCATCAAGCGATAAAGTATTATCTCCAAAAACAAGTCAATCATCAATCGGGCCGCCAATCGTAACTGCCAGAAAGTGCATCTTTAACACAAGTGATAGCATGGTCCCGTTGGTAGCGTTCCTAGCTTCGGTCCGTAGGGGTGCAGGATCGTTCCTCACGCTCAGCGCTTTTTTTTTTAATCATGGTTACTATTAATTTTTATTTGATTAGTTATTTTGATTAGTTATCATATTTATTTTAATTACTTATCTTTTAGTACCGAAAAATGTATCGCGCACTCTGACCGCTTAATTTATTAGTTTTTACGTTAATTTAAATATAATAAATCTAAAATACAACTTATTTATCTTCTAGCAAAATGTTTGCGCTTTACTCATACCCGACCCTATGCCAAATAAATTGTAATTCATAAAAGTAAGCGGAAATATATTTATCTTCGTATTATTATATTCATTCTCATATACTTTCATCAAGCAAAAAAGTATTATCCCCAAAAACAACCATCCATCCGACCGCGAATCGTAAGTACCAGAAAGTGAACATACATTGACACAAAAAATTAAAGGAGCAAGAAAAGTTGAACTTCGTCAAAAGTGTTCGTACAAAAAAAAAGGATGTTAAAGCTTCAAGTTTCTAGTTTTAGTTCCGACAATGATTTTTTTTTGAGAATCACTGATTGCGCGGTAGGAAGAAATATCACGGCAAAAAAAATGTTGCAAATTTTTACGTTTTTCAAAGTTCTGCACGTGTTTTGGAGATTTTTTTCGGACTTGACCAATATCAAGGTCATTGAGCCCATTCAATTCAGTTCAATTTGCTTCTTTTTTTATCTCCTTACGACCATTTTTCGCTGATATCGGCCTCCTCGTCGGCCTCTGAATGAAAAAACGTCCTTTTGTCTTCAGTCAACGATATCTCGGGAACTAATGGTCGTACGGGAATTCGACCGGCAATTTTGGAAACGTGCATGCATACTCTACAAGCTCTGATTATTATTGTAGGTTTAAAAAAAATTATTTTTGCCATCAGTTTTAAAAAAGTACAAAAAATCGATGTTTTCTTGTTTCTTATAAAATCCACCGCTACTTTGCAAATATTGCGATAAACACTATTGTTTATGGACGGTCATTCGGCTCAATATGTCCCCAAGAGATATGCAAAATTCCAAATTGATCCGTTCATCGGTCTTTCTTGCCCGATTGACCAAAATGTGAAAAAAAATTAAAGGAACAAGTTTCCTCCTTCTCAGAAATCATTTCATGATTATTAAGAGGAAAAACAACTTTTCACTACTTTTCGTACAATTGGGTATTGAGTACGCATTAAATGTTGGAAAAGAACCCTGAAAATCATATTGACTAAAAATTTTCGATTTTTTTTTTTTTTAATAACAAAAATGTTGAAATTTTTTTGTTTATAAAAAAATCTATTTCGATTTTTTTAATTTTTTTAATGTTGACATTTTTTTTTGATTCAACATTGTACCGCCAGCATTAGAATTACCCAAAGTGTACGTAGAATTACCCAAAGCGTACCTCCCCGTGGTATGCTTTTGGTAATTCTGATGCTGGCGGTACAATGTTGATTTAAAAAAAAATTTCAACATTAAAAAAAAAATTCGAAACTGATTTTTTTATAAAAAAAAAAATGTTCAATATTTTTTTTATGAAAAATTTTTTTTTTCGAATATTTTTAGTCAATATGATTTTCACGGTTTTTTTCCAGCATTCAATGCGTACTCAATACCCAATTGTACGAAAAGTAATGAAAAGTTTTTTTTCCTCTTAGTAACCATGAAATGATGTCTGAAAAGGAGGAAACTTGCTCCTTTAATTTTTTTTCAAATTTTGGTTAATCGGGCAAGAAAGACCGATAATCGGATCAACTTGGAATTTTGCATGGCTCTTGGGGACATATTGAGCTGAATGACCGTCCATAAACATTAGTCTTTATCGCAATATTTGCAAAGTAGCGGTGGATTTCATAAAAACCAAGAAGACATCGTTTTTTTGTACTTTTCTAAAACTAATGGCAAAAATAAAAAATAAAAGTTTCACCACAATAATAATCGGAGCTTGTATAGTATTCACGTTTCCAAAACTACCGATCGAATTCCCGTACGACCATTAGTTCCTGAGATATCTCAGCGAAAAATGGTCGTACGGAGAAAAAAAAGCAAATTGAAGTGAATTGAATGGGCTCAATGACCTTGATATTGGTAAAGTCAGAAAAAAATCTCCAAAACACGTGCAGAACTTTGAAAAACGTAAAAATTTGCGCAATTTTTTTTACCGTGATATTTCGTCCGACCGCGCAATCAGTGATTCTAAAAAAAAAAATCATTGTCGCATCTAAAACTAGAAACTTGAAGCTTTAAAATCCTTTTTTTTTGTACGACCACTTTTGACAAAGTTCAACTTTTCTGGCTCCTTTAATTTTTTGTGTCAATGTATGTTCACTTTCTGGTACTGACGATTCGCGGTCGGATGGATGATTGCTTTTGGGGATAATACTTTATCGCTTGACGAAAGTATATGAGAATGAATATAATAATACGAAGATAAATATATTTCCGCTTACTTTTAGGAATTACAATTTATTTGGCATAGGGTCGGGTGTGAGTAAAGCGCAAACATTTTGCTAGAAGATAAATAAGTTGTATTTTAGATTTATTATATTTAAATTAACGTAAAAACTAATAAAATAAGCGGTCAGAGTGCGCGATAAATTTTTCGGTACTAAAAGATAACTAATTAAAATAAATATGATAACTAATAAAAGTAACTAATCAAATAAGAATTAAGGTTGTTGGGTCCCAAATCGCAAATGATGATAAAATTCTGAAAATTTGGTATGTTTTTGTATGAAGTATTTCAGAGGTCGTGTAAAAATTTCACGACAATTACGAAGCTCGTTAATGAACAATTAACATTCACAAATTAAATGCTGTCTTATGGAAACTGATGTAACTTTGCAATAAGTTTTTCTTTTGACCTCTCAATTTTGTAATATCTACAATATACTGAAAGCAACGGAAACAAAACGAAGTTTATTGATACATTTTTTTTATTTCTTTTAAAAATTGTTCTTAACAAAATGTTAATTTTTCAATAACGAGCTTCCTAATCGTCGTGAAATTTTAACACGACCTCTTAAATACTTCATACAAAAGCATACCAAATTTTCAGAATTTTCTTATCATTTTTTATTTCAACCCTTAAGGAGGTTGAAGTAATGATGATAGAATTCTGAAAATTTGGTATGTTTTTACATGAAGTATTCAGGAGGTCGTTTAAAAATTTCATGACGATTAAGACGCTATTTATTGAACAATTAACATTAACATGTTTTATAGGGACTCAACATCCTTAATAGTAACCATGATTTAAAAAAAAAAAGCGCTGAGCGTGAGGAACGATCCTGCGCCCCTACGGACCGAAGCCAGGAACGCTACCAACGGGACCATCCTATCGCTTGTGTTAAAGATGCATTTTCTGGCACTTACGATTGGCGGCCGGATGGATGATTGATTTGTTATTGGAGATAATACTTTATCGCTTGATGAAAGTATGAGAATTAATATAATAATACGATTATAAATATATTTTCACTTACTTTTCTGAATTATAATTTATTTGGCATAAGGACGGGCGTGAGTAAAGCGTAAACAATTTTTTAGAAGATAAATGAGTTGTAATTTAGATTTATTATTATATTTAAATTAACGTATGAACTAAAAAAATAAGCGTTCAGAGTGCGCGATACAATTCTTTTGTATACATTAATAACGCAGAGAATCAAGAGCTAAATAAGCGTTGAAATCATCTAAAAGCCTCACGCGTGCCGTCGCGTGACGTCACGCGCGGGCCGTGCTCAGATTGCTTTTACCCTCGAAGCCTTCGTTCGGCTTGGCCGCACATGAACGTGCTCAGCGTGTCTATGCGTTGGTGTTGCTGCCGAAGGCGCGGTCGGGACAGTTCGACGGCACTCGGCTCTTTCCGAAGATGTCCGAGCGTCGCTCGCTCACGGACACGCGCTACTATGATTGTGTGATGGGCGCGCGAGGGACTAGAGAGAGGGTAACTTTCGCGCGCGATTTGGCTGCACTGATGCGTATTCGATCCTCTTCCATCTCTCTTACACGACATCGATACTCAGCTTCCGCTCGAGGTTTTAGAGATAGTGGCGCCATCCCGGTTAGTCCACTTTTGGTAGCCACTTTGAAATGCACAGATCGGCCTCCTCCCACTCTAGCCTCCCTGGTTGACTCATAGGAATCTAACCTCGCTGTACAATTGGCTGGCGTAGGCAAATTATGATATTCAATGTCAAAAATGCATGATGGACCGAAATACAATTAAAAGTAACTTTATCGTAAACCTGAAAAAAACCAAAATACTATAGTTATCGAAGTGGGAACAATGAATATGAATGGTTTTTATATAGGTGTCAATGTGAGCTCGTGTTGGTCGAGTGGATCGTTTTCACAAGTTTACATGTAGAGCACGTCGCGTGTGGTCGCGTGAATCAGCGGTTACGTTTGGGTTTTATTTACTTTTTAAATACATTTCCGTAGCTCCATAAACTTGGCCGCCGACTATGGAAATATCGAATTTTTTTTAACGCCAATCGATTGTTAGTCGTTTGTTAGTGATTGTTAGTCGGTTTAAATCGTTTGTTAGAGCTCAATTATTATTAAATATATGAAAAACTTTTCGGCCCTAGAGCGCGCTGCAAGCGACGTGAAGTGGTCAGCATCACCGCAACAAACACTTGAGGCTGTGGACATGTAACTCGTCAATTTCAGCAAAACGATGATTCTTATAATTCTATTCGATCCTAGACGATGTTAGTAATTGTTAGTGAATTTTCATCGTTTATGAGAGTTCCATTTTTATTTAAGCGCTGAAAAACTTTTCGACACTAGGACGCACTCCATGTCGCGGTGGTTGGCAGCATCGCCGTGACAGCTGCTGACGGGTTTGCACATGTCGCTCACCAATTTCCGCCAAACGTTGATTCTTGTCATTCTATTACATTGTTACACGATCGCTAGTGAACTGTTGCTTAGTTTGCATCGTTTGTTAGAGCTCCATTTTTATTTAATCGCCGCAAAACTTTTCGGCGCTAGAGCGCGCTGCAGGTCGCGAAGGTTGGCTGCATCGCCGCGACTGCGGCTTACGGGTTTGCACATGTAAGACGTAAATTTCCACAAAACGTTGATTCTTGTCATTCTATTACATTGTTAGACGATCGCTAGTGATTGTTACTTAATTTCCATCGTTTGTTACAGCTCCATTTTTATTTAATCGCCGACAAACTACACGGCGCACGGGCGCGCTTCATGTCGCGGAGGTTGGCAGCAGCGCCGCGACACCTGATTACGGGTTTGCGCATTTCGCTCGTCAATTTCCGCAAAACGTTGATTCTTATCATTCCATTAGATTGTTAGGCGATCGCTAGTGATTGTTAGTTAATTTTCATCGTTTGTTAGAGCTCCATTTTTATTATATCGCTGAAAAACTTTTCGGCCCTACAGCGTGCTGTAGGTCGCGAAGGTTGGCAGCACCGCCGCAACAGCTGCTTACGGGTTTGCACATGAACCGCGTCAATTTCCGCAAAACGTTGACTCTTATACTTCTATTAGATTGTTAGACGACCGCTAGTGATTGTTAGTGAATTTTCATCGTTTGTTAGAGCTTTAATTTTCTTTTATCACTGAAAAACTTTTCGGCTCTAGAGCGTGCTCCAGGTCGCGAAGGTTGGCAGCATCGCCGCGACAGCTGCTTACGGGTTTGCAGATGTACCGCATCAATTACCGCAAAACGTTGACTCTTATCATTCTATTACATTGTTAGACGATCGCTAGTGATTGTTAGTTAATTACTATCGTTTGTTAGAGCTCCATATTTATTTAAACGCTGCAAAACTTTTCGGGGCTAGAGCGCGCTGCAGGTCGCGAAGGTTGGCTGCATCGCCGCGACAGCGGCTTACGGGTTTGCACATGTAAGACGTCAATTTCCACAAAACGTTGATTCTTGTCATTCTATTACATTCTCAGACGAATGTTATTGGTTGTTAGAGAATTTTCATCGTTTGTTAGAGCTCCATTTTTATTTAATCGCCGAAAAACTTTTCGGTCTTAGAGCACGCTTCATGTCGCGGAGGATGGCAGCATCGCCGTGATAGTTACTTACGGGATTGCACATGAACCGCGTCAATAATTTCCGCAAAACGTTGACTCTTATCATTCTATTAGATTGTTAGACGATCGCTAGTGATTGATAGTTAATTTTCATCGTTTGTTAGAGCTCCATTTTTATTTTATCGCTGAAAAACTTTTGGGCCCTAGCGCGCGCTGCATGTCGCGGAGGCTGGCAGCATCGTCGCGACAGATGCTTACGGCTTTGCGCATGTAACTCGTTATTTTGAGCAAAACGTTGATTCTTATCATTCTATTAGATTGTTTGACGATCGCTAGTGATTGTTAGTCAATTTCTTTCGTTTGTTAGAGCTCCATTATTATTTAATCGCTGAAAAACTTTTCGGCTCAAGACCGCGGTGCATATCGCGGAGGCTGGCAGCATCGCCGCTATGGCCGCGATAAACGTATATAATTTTAATTAAAAATAGCGAATCGGTGCAAATGATCGACGCAATAGAGAATTAAAAAAAAGCATGAACATCTCAAACCTCGATCTGATCATGAGCCTTTTTTGCCCGATATTCCTAATTGTGCGTCCTGGTCGAACTTCCATAAAGTGAATCCAGACTTTTAGCCGGCAGCGTGCTCATAAATTCGCAGAATTAATTTTTTTTTATACTACTCAGAACAAAGTCAGGGCCACTTATACATTTACATTTTAAAGTAACTGAATGTTGACCCAAATTATGATAACTCATTCCCATGAATTGTGTTATGACCCAAAGTTTTTCATTGATTACATAGAAATTGAGAACTAACAAACGATGAAAAGTGACTAACAATCGCTAACATTCTACTATCAATCGAATAAAATGATAAGAATCAATATTTTGCTGAAATGGGTGATTTCCATGTGCACACCCGTAAGAAGTTGTCGCGGCGATGCAACCAACCTTCGCGACCTGCAGCGCGCTCTAGCGCCGAAAAGTTTTTCAACGATTAAATAAAAATGGAGCTCTAACAAACAATAGAAATTAACTAACAATCACTAGCGATCGTCAAACAATCTAATAGACTGATAAGAATCAACGTTTTGCTCAAATTAACGAGTTACATGCGCAAAGCCGTAAGCAGCTGTCGCGACGATGCTGCCAGCCTCCGCGACATGCAGCGCGCTCTAGGGCCGAAAAGTGTTTCAGCGATTAAATAAAAATTATGCTCTAACAAACGATGAAAATTAACTAACAACCACTAGCGATCGTCTTACAATCTAATAGAATGATAGGAGTCAACGTTTTGCAGTAATTGATGCGATACATGTGCAAACCCGTAAGCAGCTGTCGCGGCGATGCTGCCAACCTTCGCGACCTGCAGCGCGCTCTAGGGCCGAATGGTTTTTCAGCGATACAATAAAATTGGAGCTCTAACAAACGATGAAAATTAACTAACAATCACTAGCGATCGTCTAACAATCTAATGGAATGATAAGAATCAATGTTTTGCGGAAATTAACGAGTTAAATGCGCAAACCCGTAAGCAGCTGTCGCGGCGTTGCTGCCAACCTCTGCAACATGAAGCGTGCTCTAGTGCCGAAAAGTTTTTCGGCGATTAAACAAAAATGGAGCTCTAACAAACGATGAAAATTCTCTAACAATCACTAACATTCGTCTGACAATGTAATAGAATGACAAGAATAAACGTTTTGTGGAAATTTACGTGTTAGATGTGCAAATCCGTAAGCCGCTGTCGCGGCGATGCAGCCAACCTTCGCGACCTGCAGCGCGCTCTAGCGCCGAAACGTTTTTCAGCGATTACATAAAAATGGAGCTCTAACGAACGATAGAAATTAACTAGCAATCACTAGCGATAGTCTAACAATCTAATAGAATGATAAGAATGAACGTTTTGCTCAAATTAACGAGTTGCATGCGCAAAGCCGTAAGCAGCTGTCGCGACGATGCTGCCAACCTCCGCGACATGCAGCGCGCTCTAGGGCCGAAAAGTGTTTCAGCGATTAAATAAAAATGATGCTCTAACAAACGATGAAAATTAACTAACAATCACTAACGATCGTCTAACAATCTAATGGAATGATAAGAATCAACGTTGTGCGGAAATTGACGAGTTAAATGCGCAAACCTGTAAGCAGCTGTCGCGGCGATGCTGCCAGCCTCCGCGACATGACGCGTGCTCGAGTGCCGAAAAGTTTTTCGGCGATTAAATAAAAATAGAGCTCTAACAAACGATGAAAATTCTCTAACAATCACTAACGTAAGTCTGACAATGTAATAGAATGACAAGAATCAACGTTTTGTGGAAATTTACGTGTTACATGTGCAATCCCGTCAGCCGCTGTCGCGGCGATGCTGCCACCTTTCGCGACCTGCAGCGCGCTCTAGGGCCGAAAAATGTTTCAGCGATTAAATAATAATGATGCTCTAACAAACGATGAAAATTAATTAACAATCACTAGCGATCGTCTAACAATCTAATAGAATGATAAGAGTTAACGTTTTGCGGAAATTGACGAGTTAAATGCGCAAACCCGAAAGCAGCTGTCGCGGCGCTGCTGCCGCACCATGCGGCTCCGCGACATGAAGCGTGCTCTAGCACCGAAAAGTTTTTCGGCGATTAAATGAACATGGAGCTCTACCAAACGATGAAAATTCTCTAACAATCACTAACATTCGTCTGACAATGTAATAGAATGACAAGAATCAACGTTTTGTGGAAATTGTCGTGTTATATGTGCAAACCTGTATGCCGCTGTCGCGGCGATGCAGCCAACCTTCGCGACCTGCAGAGCACTCTAGCGCCGAAAAGTTTTTCAGCGATTAAATAAAAATGGAGCTCTAAAAAACGATAGAAATTAACGAACCACCACTAGCGATAGTCTAACAATCTAATAGAATGATAAGAATCAACGTTTTGCTCAAATTAACGAGTTGCATGCGCAAAGCCGTAAGCAGCCGTCGCGACGATGCTGCCACCCTCCGCGACATGCAGCGCGCTCTAGGGCCGAAAAGTGTTTCAGCACTTAAATAAAAATGATGCTCTAACAAACGATGAAAATGAACTAAAAATCACTAGCAGTCGTCTAACAATCTCATAGAATTATAAGAGTCAACGTTTTGCGGAAATTGACGCGGTTCATGTGCAAACCCGTTAGCAGCTGTCGCGGCGGTGCTGCCAACCTCCGCGACTTGCAGCGCGCTCTAGGTTCGAAAAGTTTTTCAGCGATATAATAAAAATGGAGCTTTAACAAACAATGAAAATTAACTAACAATCACTAGCGATCGTCTAACAATCTAATGGAATGATAAGAATCAACGTTTTGCGGAAATTGACGAGTGAAATGCGCAAACCCGTAAGCAACTGTCGCGGCGATGCTGCCAACCTCCGCGACATGAAGCATGCTCTAGCGCCGAAAAGTTTTTCGGCGATTAAATAAAAATGGAGCTCTAACAAATGATGAAAATTCTCTAACAATCACTAACATTCGTCTGACAATGTTATTGAATGACAAGAATAAACGTTTTGTGGAAATTTACGTGTTATATGTGCAAACCCGTAAGCCGCTCTCGCGGTGATGCGGCCAACCTTCGCGACCGGCAGCGCGCTCTAGCGTCGAAACATTTTTCAGGCATTAAATAAAAATGGAGCTCTAACGATCGATAGAAATCAACTAACAATCACTAGCGATAGTCTAGCAATCTAATAGAACGATAAGAATCAACGTTTTGCTCAAATTAACGAGTTACATGCGCAAAGCCGTAAGCAGCTGTCGCGGCACTGCTACCAACCTCCGCGACATGCAGCGCGCTGTAGGGCCGAAAAGTGTTCAGCAATTAAATAAAAATGATGCCCTAACAAACGATGAAAATGCACTAACAATTACTTGCGATCGTCTATCAATGTAATATAATGATAAGAGTCAACGTTTTGCGGAAATTGACGTGGTACAATTGGAAACCCTTAAGCAGCCGTCGCGGCGATGCTGCCAACCTTCGCGACGTGTAGCGCGCTCTAGGGACGAAAACTTATTCAGTGATAAAATAAAAATGGAGATCTAACAAACGATGTAAATTAACTAACAATCCCGAGCGATCGTCTAACAATCTAATGGAATGATAATAATCAACGTTTTGCGGAAATTGTCGAGTGAAATGCGCAAACCCGTAAACAGTTGTCGCGGCGATGCTGCCAACCTCCGCGACATGAAGAGTGCTCTAGCACCGAAAAGTTTTTCGGCGATCAAATAAAAATGGAGCTCTACCAAACGATGAAAATTGTCTAACAATCACTAACATTCTTCTGACAGTGTAATAGAATGACAAGAATCAACATTTTGTGGAAATTGACGTGTGATATGTGCAAACCCGTAAGCCGCTGTCGCGGCGATGCAGCGAACCTTCGCGACCTGCAGCGCGCTCTAGCGCCAAAAAGTTTTTCAGCGAGTAAATAAAAATGGAGCTCTAACAAACGATAGAAATTAACTAACAATCACTAGCGATCGTCTATCAATGTAATAGAATGACAAGAATCAACGTTTTGTGGAAATTGACGATTTACATGTGCTAACCCGTAAGCAGCTGTCGCGGCGATGCTGCCAACCTCCCCGACATGAAGCGTGCTCTTGCGTCGAAAAGTTTTTCGGCGATTGAATAAAAATGGAGCTCTAACAAACGATGTAAATTAAGCAACAATCACTAGCGATCGTCTAACAATGTAATCGAATGACAAGAATCAACGTTTGGCGGAAATTGACGAGCGACATGTGCAAACGGCACAGCAGCTGTCGCGGCGATGTTGCCAACCGCCGTGACATGCAGTGCGTCCTAGTGCCGAAAAGTTTTTCAGCGATTAAATAAAAATGGAATTCCAACAAACGATGAAAATTCACTAACAATTACTAACATTCGTCTAACAATCGAATAGAATTATAAGAATCAACGTTTTGCTGAAATTGACGAGTTACATGTCCACAGCCTCTAGTGTTCGTTGCGGTCATGCTGACAACTTCACGTCGCTCGCAGCGCGCTCTAGGGCCGAAAAGTTTTTCATTAATTTAATAATAATTGAGCTCTAACAAACGATTTAAACCGACTAACAATCGCTATCAAACGACTAACAATCGATTGGTCACGAAAAAAAGTTCGAAATCACTAGAAAACCATTTTCTGCGGCTAACTTTGGCATACATTTTTTTTTTGTTTTATTTAATAAATTAAGTCTAACAAACGCTGGGGTTTGTCTAACAAACACTAACAAACGACTAACAATCAATTGGCTTAAAAAAAATTCGATATTTCCATAGTCGGTGGCTAAGTTTATAGAGCTCATTTCCGTCTCTCCCACACAGCCTGCATCACTCTATAGCAGCGATCCTCGTGTTCACGAGTTGAAACAGTTGGTGCCTCAATACGAGGGCATCCTCCACCACTGAAATTTTGAGCGAGTTTCAAGACCTGTATGTAAGACCATGACAGTGCCTACGCTCACCACGGTCGTTTCCAGACCTGCATGTAAGACCGTGGATTAGATTTTCGCAGACGCTTTTGGATCGTGATCGCCGTAAGCGCTCGGACTCCTTACCTCTAGTCTTCTTGAAATAAATGATGAGAAGTGAGGCAGAATAATACTTGAGATGTGAGCTGCGTGTGAAAAAGATAGAACCAATAAATCGTGAGAAGTGAGCTGTTTGTGAGGCAGAATAATACTTGAGAAGTGGGCTACGTGCGAGAGAAATGTAAATTGATATATACCAATGAGATTTCCGTCAATGCGTAAAAATAGAAGAATATTTTAAATATAGCATTGCCCAATGAACTATATGCATTGGTTGTATACTTAAGAGTAAAACAGGTCGAAAATAATAATAATGCAGGTAATTTCATTCATAGGTAAATACGACGGTAAATTAATCCCTGCTGTCAAAGAAATCCCTGCTTTGCGATCTGTTTATATAGTAGTATCGAGTTTTACTTGCACAACTTTTTCGCAAAGCTTTTTACAAGATATGGCAATTTCGCATACATACTCTTCACTTATCATCTACTCTTTACATGCTTACATTCCGTATTATTTTTACACTCTCCCTTTCTTGGTTTATTCGTCCACTCCATCGATCTCTCCTCCCCCATAGTCCTTACTCAGCGTTCTACATATTTCCTCTATTCCCCTAAAATACTCGCATATCCCTATTTGTATTTTTCCTCCCAGCATATTTATTATTTTCCCATTTGCTGCCAAATCGGCCATTTCTTCCATCCACTCCTCTGTAATTGTCAAATAAATCATCATTTTTTAGAATTTTATATCAAATACTGAAGAGTATGTTCGTCAGTTCTTGATATATTAGGAAATTTTTTGTTAGTTTTCGATCAGTATAGTAGTAATATAATGGCATCATAGGACATTTTATTACATTTTCTGTATTTTTATTTCGTAAAATATACCCGATTTCATATACTTTTTTTTATTGGTTCGTTCCAGCTGTACAGGGTTTTTTCCCTTTTTACGAGCCCCAATCCGCCTCAACATGGAGGCTTTACAGGGTGTCCCATTTTAATCTTACACCTGAATTTTCTCGAAAAATATTGCTCGGACGAACTATTGTGTGGAACAAAACTTCTAGGGATTGAAGGGAGACGTTTGAAAAAAATTTATTTGAGGAGCCAAAATTTAAAATGGCGGCATTACAAAGGCTGACATGTTTTTTTCAAACAGAAAAAAATTTATTTGAGGAGCCAAAATTTAAAATGGCGGCATTACAAAGGCTGACATGTTTTTTTCAAACAGAAACATAACTTTTTTTTATTGCCAAAAAATTTGTCAGCTGAAAACTAAAATCTTTGGTTGAAAATTTTTTTTGATAAAGTTCATAGTTTTCAAGTTAGAACATCATTTTCAATTATTTCAGATGTATCCAGGATTTGTGTGTGTGTGTGTATGTGTGTACCACACACACACACACACACACACACACACACACACACACACACACACACACACACACACACACACACACACACACACACACACACACACACACACACACACACACACACACACACACACACACACACACACACACACACACACACACACACACACACACACACACACACACACACACACACACACACACACACACACACACACACACACACACACACACACACACACACACACACAAAACGGCCCTTCTCAGGGCCAGGAATGCTAGACAGACTACCTCCACGTGGTGTATTCTGGGTAACGCGAATGGTCTGCAACAGACTCAGCCATGCAACCTCCTACGCTTTGGCTAACGCAAATGCCGGTGGCAGGGACAATTAGACTAAATGTCTCACGGCAAGCCGCTCAATGTTGTATTTTCGAATGTATGAGCACTCGAACAAAAAAAGAATCAAATTTTTTTGTTGAAAATTTTGTTTTTTTTTGTTTTTTTGTTTTCAAATTTGGACTATATTTCATGAGAAAATTTTGGAGGAAAATCGATGAAAAATAGTTTTTTTTTTTCATTTTAATAGCGTTTGTGCCATTTTCAGGCCCAAAAACGTGTTTCGTTAAATCCTTGACGAACTTTGATCACGATGGGTAGAAAAACACACACACACACACACACACACACACACACACACACACACACACACACACACACACACACACACACACACACACACACACACACACACACACACACACACACACACACACACACACACACACACACACACACACACACACACACACACACACACACACACACACACACACACACACACACACACACACACACACACACACACACACACACACACACACACACACACACACACACACACACACACACACACACACACACACACACACACACACACACACACACACACACACACACACACACACACACACACACACACACACACACACACACACACACACACACACACACACACACACACACACACACACACACACACACACACACACACACACACACACACACACACACACACACACACACACACACACACACACACACACACACACACACACACACACACACACACACACACACACACACACACACACACACACACACACACACACACACACACACACACACACACACACACACACACACACACACACACACACACACACACACACACACACACACACACACACACACACACACACACACACACACACACACACACACACACACACACACACACACACACACACACACACACACACACACACACACACACACACACACACACACACACACACACACACACACACACACACACACACACACACACACACACACACACACACACACACACACACACACACACACACACACACACACACACACACACACACACACACACACACACACACACACACACACACACACACACACACACACACACACACACACACACACACACACACACACACACACACACACACACACACACACACACACACACACACACACACACACACACACACACACACACACACACACACACACACACACACACACACACACACACACACACACACACACACACACACACACACACACACACACACACACACACACACACACACACACACACACACACACACACACACACACACACACACACACACACACACACACACACACACACACACACACACACACACACACACACACACACACACACACACACACACACACACACACACACACACACACACACACACACACACACACACACACACACACACACACACACACACACACACACACACACACACACACACACACACACACACACACACACACACACACACACACACACACACACACACACACACACACACACACACACACACACACACACACACACACACACACACACACACACACACACACACACACACACACACACACACACACACACACACACACACACACACACACACACACACACACACACACACACACACACACACACACACACACACACACACACACACACACACACACACACACACACACACACACACACACACACACACACACACACACACACACACACACACACACACACACACACACACACACACACACACACACACACACACACACACACACACACACACACACACACACACACACACACACACACACACACACACACACACACACACACACACACACACACACACACACACACACACACACACACACACACACACACACACACACACACACACACACACACACACACACACACACACACACACACACACACACACACACACACACACACACACACACACACAAATCCTGGATACATCTGAAATAATTGAAAATGATGTTCTCATTTGAAAACTATGAACTTTATCAAAAAATTTTTTCAACAAAAGTTTTTAGTTTTCAGCTGAAAAATTTTTTGGCAATAAAAAAAAGTTATGTTTCCGCCATTTTGAAGTTTGGCTCCTCAACTAAATTTTTTTCAAACGTCCCCCTTCAATCTCTAGAAGTTTTGTTCCACACAATAGTTCGTCCGAGCAATATTTTTCGAGAAAATTCAGGTCTAAGATTAAAATGGGACACCCTGTATAATGGAGTCCGAACTGTGTCTTAAAAAGTGGCACCAACTGGTGACAACAAAAGTGGCAAAAAGCGCAGTGATCGCGCTATTATCACGAAGTTAGTTGCGTGTGAGAGATATGAATGACGTATCGGAAGTACGCAATAATAATTTTTTTCATGTGCTATATTCCTAAACAAAAAAGCGAACAGGGGCGACAAAGTGCAGCATTAGTGATTTATAAACTAGATTTTTAACCGTGAAGTGAAAAGAATTGAGTGTTCTTTTTATATCACATCAAACGTTTTTCCGCATCGATATAACGATCAGTATCGTAAGGTAAGCATGATTACTTTAATCTCCAATTCCATTGTTTGCAATTTTCATAACCTTGCACATGGGTCCCTCGTGACTAATGGTTGTTTGTTTAGATAGTAATAAGTTACGTTACTATACATTTTTGAAGGTTAATAATGTTATTATCTCATTAATAATTTTAATTCTGAAACAGGGTGGGTAAGGTTTGTGCTACAATAGGC
The DNA here is from genome assembly GCA_951751655.1 of Ophion costatus. Taxonomy (NCBI): domain Eukaryota; kingdom Metazoa; phylum Arthropoda; class Insecta; order Hymenoptera; family Ichneumonidae; genus Ophion; species Ophion costatus. The sequence goes on along the minus strand of OX632359.1, from coordinate 19,744,317 downwards.
TGTAACGGCGGCAGCAATGATGACAAAGCTGATAGAGATATGCGTTCAGTACGACAATTGACATTGTTTAAGGTGCCAAAGGTACTGCATGTTATATTCTGTTTCCTCTGTGGTCGTCCTCAGTTTCTCTCATTTTTCATAGGTTTTTATAGGTCAATATTTTTCATTCATCTTCCTTGCACAGTCTTTGCCGTTTTCTGATTATTGTTCGTACTTTTCACTTAAATCAAATATTCCCTCTTATAGTCCAGTTACACCTTCATCGTGTCACTCTTTTTTATTTGATTTTTCAAGTCTTTCTTACTCTGTTTCATTTAGTCATTTCTTACACTATTTTATTTCGAAAAATGTGAGGGTTCACGGCACCTTGCAATGAAAATTGATTATTACAAGTTTTATTGTGCATATTATTACACTTTGATTCGCAGTAAGAATTGAACATTGTCAACCCGTTCGTACAGATCATTAGACAAATAAAAATTTCGCCGAGGAGGATTTGAACTTACGACCACGTATTCGTAGCCGGAGCATTATCCCCGAGGCTATCGTGCCTATCATAATTTAATGTTAGAATTGTTGTATTTCAATTGCGGGTTTGCTTAGAATTAGCATCAACGCTTAAGGATATTCACACTATGATTGCTGTATGATTGCTCTCTACTTAGTTTTAACAATAATATAAATAATAATATGAATGAGATCATTTTTCTTATATGCTTCGATGCCTTCCATCTCTGTCACATGCAACTCACTTCTCAGGATTTTCTTATTCTGTCTCTCTCGCACGCAACTAACTTCATGGTAATAGCGCGATCGCTGCGCCTCACTATACAGCCTCACATGAGAGTTCGACCTCCTCCATATAGCCTCCATGATCCGAAATGCACATTCTCTATTTTGCGGGGGCGGGGGGCGACGGTGGAATAGAGGTAGATGAGAAAGAATTGTGGAATACGGACGGCGGATTGCGGAAGAGAATAGAAGTGGTGCTTGTAAAAAGGAGAAGATCCTGTACGGGTGGAAGACCAATATAGATTTTTTTTTAATACCTACCGTTTTCGAGTGAAATGGATTTGTATTCGAATTTTATTCAGAGTTTCTTTCGATGACAAAAGGAAAAAAATATGCAACACATGGAATGTTGAATATACATGTTGCAACACTACACACCTCTCTCTCCTTTTTTTTTGTTTGTTTTATTAAGGGGGCTATAAGTAATGTTAACAGTGGTTCTTAGAGCTAGAAAAGTTCAAGGAGGGGGTTCAACTCCCCCTCATCACACTCACGACTCGCATTCCTTCACCCGGCACTGACCGCCGGTACGCATACTCTCGAATCGACGGCTCGGATTTTAATTTTTATTACTCCGTCTCGGCCACGTCTACGCAACTCGACGTCTCAAGCGAGAGAGAGCGAGCTTGCCTCCGTTTGCCGGCTCGCGTACTCCAAAACCCGGCTTTTCATTTCCGGCTTGCGCGCGCCGCGCACACCGCCACGTGGCGCAAATACCCAGGCTCCCCAGGCAGGCCAACTGCCGCGCCCCAAACATCGCAACACGCGCGCGTTTTTCAACTTTATTTCTTTAACATACACTTACCTCTCGCACACAAACTGTGATTGTTTCAATCCGGGAATTACCGCAAGCCACTTTCGAAATTGTTCGACATCTCTCGGTACTCCAATAGTCGACAAATTATTATTCGACGTCTGGCACCCGGTGTGACTCGTGCGTACCGCACACACCTTTGGCATGTCCATGAGTTTTCAGTAATACCTTGAAACAACGGTCCACCTTCGCCAACTTTATTAATATTTTTCAACCTACAAATGCTCGTTGACGCGAACTGAGGTTATCGAGAACGTTGTAATAAAAAATGGAGTAATAAATGGCACGAGGCACGGTCTAATAGACGGCAAGGGTCGAAGGGAGAGATCACAGAAGGCCGTGGGTGGGAGGTACTCGCTGATAGTAGCGACGGCGGTGGCGGCAAGCGGAATGAAAGGTGAAGCTCGTAACCACGGTCTTACATACAGGTCTTGAAACTCGCTCAAAATTTCAGTGGTGGGGGATGGCCTCTTATTGAAGCACCGATTGCTTCAACTCGTGACCACGAGGATCGCTGCAATAGAGTGATGCAGGCTGTGTGAGAGAGACGGAAATATATTTCAAAAGTAAACAAAACCCAAACATACTGCTGATTCACGCGACCACCCGCGACGGGCTCTACTTGTAAACTTGTAAAAACGAACCCCTCGACCAACACGAGCTCACATTGACACCTATATAAAAAACATTTATATTCATTGTACCCACTTGGATGGACTATAGTCTTTTGGTTTTTTTCAGGTTTACAATAAAGTTACTTTTGATTGTATTTCGGTCCATCATGCATTTTTAACATTGAATATCATAATTTGCCTACGCCAGCCAATTGTACAGCTGGGTTAGGTTCCTATGAGTCAACAATTGATTTCCATCTCTCTCGCACAGCCTGCATCACTCTATCGCGGCGGAACTCGTGGTCACTAGGCGAAACGGCCGGTGCTTCAATCCGGTGACATACCCCCACCACCACAGTTTCAAGACCTGTATGTAGGACCGTGCTCGTAACGCTGCCTCACGACTCCATTGAAATCTGACTTCGTTTCCAGACCTGTATGTAAGACCGTGTCCATGGAGACTAGACTAGAGGAAAGGAGCCCGAACGCACTGCTGGCGAAATGGTTGTGAAAGTGATGAACGATCCGCGGATTGTACCCGCCTGGCGACGCTACCACTGCGGGCTCCGTCCGCGCGGGGTAAAATGGTTCACAGCTGATGTACCTAGCCTTCATTCAGCTTTAAGTGTCAGCGTTATAAAATTTAAGACAAAGTGATACGGTATTAGATTAATCCGCATACAGTACAGATAAAGCATAGTCTTTAAAATCAATCATTTTAGTTTTTTAATTCTTGTGTCATTTTTCAGAGTACAAAACGAGTATGTACGACCAAAGTAGGGTGCAGATATAATTCAATTACTAAATCGCCAATTACGTAGATAATTGCAAAAAATTCTTCCTCATCATTACACAATAGTTTTCATATAAAATTTAAATCATACCAAATTATAATTAAAGAATTATTCGATTATTTAAAAAATGTACATTTATATCCGTCTATAGAAGCCTTAATGTAATTTTTTCCACTCATTCTTTTTCATATTACCTATTATTATTATTTTGGATAGTATGCTGTGAATATTAAGAGATTATTACAGTCTAACGAGTCGAAATATAATTGATTTTCGCTATTTATTTTTCGATTGTTAAAATACGCTCATCACTCTTATTCTTTATATTAAATCAAAGCACTCATGAAGAACAGAAAATAGTTTTTTAAACGTTTTTTGTTCAATTTCTTGCAAAAAAATTCTACGGTTGAAAATTTCTTCGAAAAACGGGTGCTCTCATGGTGTACACGGCTGTGGCCGTAAATATGATCTGAAACAAAATTTGTTAAAAGATTGTCAATCAGTATCAAAGCCGCTATCTTGCTATGGAGTTAAAAAAAACTAACATTAACAAAATGTCGGTGGTATGAAAAAAAGTGTCGAATTTGGCTTACTTTTTCGACAGTTTATCGTTAGAAAATATGAAGATTAAAAAAAGTTTCTATAGCAAGGTAACGAATGGCGTGACGAGAGTGTACCCCGTTTCGAAAAATGACATTTTGAGAAAAACGCATATAACGTTTCGAGTGCAAAATTTTCATATAAATTGTCTACTTACGATCAATCGGCGACGCTACGTCCAAACAATATCTCTTTTGCTTCCTCAAATTGCTCGTTATCAGTTGTAGGTAGGAACAGGACCTGGCGCAGTCCGCGCGCGGTCTCAAGCCGCTACTCGCACCACTTCTTCTAAAAAAGGCTGTAGCGAAATTAAAAAAGATAGGCGATCGAAATTATTCAAATTTTCGCGCATTAATTGAACAGCATGTTGTCAACAGTCTATACTATCGGATAATGCGAAAAAATCGATTTTTTGAAAATGTTACACTTCGATGATCCCTGATTTTTCATACTTGAAGACACACTCATCTGGAGGCATTGAGAGGGATAGGTAGAGAATCCTGAAAACTTGCAAGTTCATACAAAGGAATATTGGTTTTCAATTATAAAATAAACAAATATGAAACTTTTGAAAGCCAATATTAATTATTTAATTAAATGAAATGGAAAACGTACTTTATCGCAACAAAAAACATGGTTCAGGGCTAAGAATAACAGTGAAAAAATAATAAATCTGCAATAATAAATATAAACCTGAATAATTTGAATGATTGCACAGTATTTTCGAACAACGCAGTAACAATTAAAATCAAATAATGAATATAATTAACACGAAATAACGACGCTTACAATTTCGCATTTTTTCGCAGTTTTCTTATTCGCTCACGGCTTTCGTTATTATTTTTATTGAACGATTTTGTCAAGAAGTGCCCACGCATCACCATGTAAAAATCGATTACTTTCCGGGTCGTTTCCTTATAATGTTCCACGCACTCAACAGCTGGAAAACCTTTTAAGTCAGACAATTTTTGTAGGATTGTGTGAAAGGTATCGATTTTTACACCAAATTTCCCAACAACGTCGAGAACAATCGACTCGAGTCTTCGTGTTAAATAAAATAATGCGTCACTCGGATGAAAAAGACCTCCATATTAATTCATCATGCCAATCATCTTGTGCCTCGATTCGCCAGGTTCAGTGTCGTGAGATTCGAGTGCGTGGATGCAGTCTTCACAATTCAATCGTCTCCGCATTCGGTGCACTACGTATCCGGCAATGTAAGATTGCACTTGCGGGCTCGTACGGGCAACATCGTAGGTGTAATCATGGACGTTTCCATTCCGATCCGAACAGCTCAGCCTTGTAGTCATGACCTTGCTCATGCGACTTACGATGACGATCATCAGTATCCCCATCTTCGAGCAAGCGGCCAATTCGGTTCAGCCACACGGAGCGTGGTTTTTTCAATATAGCCATTGACTCTTTAGTCTGCATCAGATCTTTCAGCAATTCGGTACCGCTGACATAAGAAGCTTTCGCCGGCTTAATCAGGAAGTAGCTGCAGAGAAGTCGGAACACTTGGGCAAAGAGCTGAGGTTCCGGATGGTCGTTGCTTCCGCAGGCACCACGCATCATTCCAAAGAATCTCTGAAAAACGCATACAACAAAAGGCAAGATTTAGCTTGCGAATTTGGTCCTTGTGTAAGAACATAATGGCGGCAGCGAGTTTGCGTGGATAAACGAACAAGTCAAGAGTAATATGTATGTATTATCTAAGCGGGTCGTAAGAATCGTTCAAAAAAATTAACTGTACTATTTACCTCCAAGGCATCGTGGTTTAAACGGGCCGTCATGAGAAACTTGAAGTTAGATTCGATCCGTAGGGTCACAATTATTTCATGAGTGGCCCCCAACGTAACCTTAAACCCAGTTAAGGTGCTCGTAGATATGGGCATGTCCTCGTCGCTCACGGTGGCTTCCCATTCTCTCAACCACTGGTCGAAATCCATTATTGCCTATATGCAGAAAAGGACGTTAACCACACTATTCGAAGTTGAATACATTATCGCCTAGATGTTCACGAGCACAAGTATAAGGGCAATTCTCATACAAAACAAGGAAAAAAATTATTTCAAAAGTTCACAAGCAAAAAACGACATGTTAAAAGTCAAACACGAAGTTCATCATATTCTTCAGAAATTTTGTCACCTCGTTCTTTCCACAGTAAAATTAGGCAAGCGACGATAAACGAGTGCAAACAGAAAAGGACATAAAAAATTAAGGCAACAGAATTCGACGCAACGTTTTCTTTTTATGAACGATCTTTTATAATTGTGACCAGCTCATCCCATTGTAGACCTTCACGACGACAACCAGAATTTTTGCTGACGGATTTGCAGGATTGACGGAGCGACTAACATATCAAAAACTGAGCGAACGAGAATAAAGGAAATCGCCTGGATTCTTAGCAGCAACGATGTACGTTGCTGCCATCCGCAAACTTGCAACGATTGTGGATTGAATGATACAGCTTCACTTAATTTTATCTCGTCTACGAAGAGGGTACCTAAAAGATCAATTTACTTAATTAATCTATGGCACGTATTAAGAAATAGCTATCAATCATACTAAATAGAAGGAAAAATTAAAGTACACCGTCGTTAAAAGGATAAACTACCAAATTGTTTCCACATTCAGATTAATAATTGATTCAATACTGCAGGAGTAGGGAAAATGTACGGATACAGCGAAGCTACTTGTTCGTAAAGAAACTGGAAAAATCTGAAATTACTGGAGATGTAGATACCTCTTTTTTGAGAGGCCTCTATTCCGCAGCGCTTGGTTTTCAAGCATTTGAAAATAGGTGATTGAAAGCCATATGCCGACGAGCTGATTCTCTGTATGTATGAGTTCTCTTAATGCGCATTAATAGACACTCATAGATCCATTCAAGGTAATATCGACGACCAACGGACTTTTCAACTTTGGCGACCTCGAAACAAGTCCTTACCGCCTGCCGTTGACTTTGCGGAAGGGAACTAAGCTCCACTTCTAATTTTTCTTTCTCGACTGCCCCACACGCAGATTTCAGACTATTGACATTTCTAAGTAACTTTTTAGCATCTAAAATTAATGAAGCTACTATACCGATACCGTCTAACTTTATTAAATCGTAGAGTGAGATTTTTTTCTCTCAAATAACACATTATTTGAATATTGCGGGAAAAAAATCATCCATGGATGTTTACCCCTTCGTTTCAGGTTTTTTATTGCCAAAAAATCTCAATGATCGTAATGGTAATGAATAAAAATTATTAATCGACAGGTAAGTACAGGGACCTTAATTGGCTAAAAGAATCTAGTTATTAATTAAAACTGTCCATTAGACAATTAAGTGTGATACCTAGCGTTTGTATTGGACAAGGGGAAAGAAAAATGGAGAGAGGGAAAACTTGTGCATCAGGAAGGCTCGAATTGGGATAAATATACACATTCCAAAATGACAATTATAGATTGCGTCGCGTCGGCGACTACAGTACAGTAACTTTCGCGTAACGTATGAAAAAATCTCTAATATTCGAATGAAAGTTTCACCTCTCGAAAATGCCAGGAATATTTTTTGTCGATGATAATTTTAGTTATGTCGACACGATTAATATTATGTACCTTTTTTTGCACACGTAAAAACTTCCTGCGTGTCAATTTCGCCATCACCATCGCCTGATGACGTTTCTGTCTGTCGCTCCCACGGCCAGTGCAGCCAGATCGCGCTCGAAAGTTACCCTCTCTCTAGTCCCTCGCGCGCCCATCACACAATCATAGTAGCGCGTGTCCGTGAGCGAGCGACGCTCGGACATCTTCGGAAAGAGCCGAGTGCCGTCGAACTATCCCGACCGCGCCTTCGGCAGCTACACCAACACATAGACACGCTGAGCACGTTCATGTGCGGCCAAGCCGAACGAACTGAACGAAGGCTTCGAGGGAAAAAGCAATCCGAGCACGGCCCGCGCGTGACGTCACGCGACGGCACGCGCGAGACTTTTAGATGATTTCAATGCTTATTTAGCTCTTGATTCTCTGCGTTATTAATGTATACCAAAAATGTATCGCACACTCTGATCGCTTATTTTTTTAGTTTATACGTTAATTTAAATATAATAATAAATCTAAATTAGAACTTATTTCTCTTCTAAAAAATTGTTTACGCTTTACTCACACCCGTCCTTATGCCAAATAAATTATAATTCATAAAAGTAAGCGGAAATATATTTATCTCCGTATTATTATGTTAATTCTCATACTTTCATCAAGGGATAAAGCATTATCCGCAAAAACAAACCAATCATCCATTCGACCGCGAATCGTCAGTACCAGAAAGTGCACAAATTCTACAAACGATGAGATGGTTCTGTCGGTAGCGTTCCTGGCTTCGGTTCGCAGGGGCGCGGGATCGATCCCGCGCTCGGTGCTTTTTTTTTTTTTTTTAATTACTATTACTATTAATTCTTATTTGATTAGTTATGTTTATTAGTTATCATTATTATTTTAATTAGTTATCTTTTCGTGTCGAAAAATTTATTGCGCACTCCGACCGCTTATTTGATTAGTTTGTACGTTCATTTAAATGTAATAATAAATCTAAATTACAACTTATTTATCTTCTAAAAAATTGTTTGCGCTTTACTCATACCCGTCCCTATGCCAAATAAATTGTAATTCATAAAAGTAAGCGGAAATATATTTATATTCGTATTATTATGTTCATTCTCATATACTTTCATCAAGCGATGAAGCATTATTCCCAAAAACAAGCCATTCATCTATCCGGCCGCGAATCGGTAGTGCCAGAAAGTGCATTTTTAACACAAGCGATAAGATGGTCCCGTTGGTAGCGTTCCTGACTTCTATGGGGCGAATTGTTTATTCGAGAAATCATACAATGTATGAACTGCGGACCGAAGCCACGAACGCTACCAACGGGACCATCTTATCGCTTGTGTTAAAAATGCACTTTCTGGCACTACCGATTCGCGGCCGGATAGATGAATGGCTTGTTTTTGGGAATAATGCTTCATCGCTTGATGAAAGTATATGAGAATGAACATAATAATACGAATATAAATATATTTCCGCTTACTTTTATGAATTACAATTTATTTGGCATAGGGACGGGTATGAGTAAAGCGCAAACAATTTTTTAGAAGATAAATAAGTTGTAATTTAGATTTATTATTACATTTAAATGAACGTACAAACTAATAAAATAAGCGGTCGGAGTGCGCAATAAATTTTTCGACACGAAAAGATAACTAATTAAAATAATAATGATAACTAATAAACATAACTAATCAAATAAGAATTAATAGTAATAGTAATAAAAAAAAAAAAAAGCACCGAGCGCGGGATCGATCCCGCGCCCCTGCGAACCGAAGCCAGGAACGCTACCGACAGGACCATCTCATCGTTTGTAGAATTTGTGCACTTTCTGGTACTGACGATTCGCGGTCGAATGGATGATTGGTTTGTTTTTACGGATAATGCTTTATCCCTTGATGAAAGTATGAGATTTAACATAATAATACGGAGATAAATATATTTCCGCTTACTTTTATGAATTATAATTTATTTGGCATAAGGACGGGTGTGAGTAAAGCGTAAACAATTTTTTAGAAGAGAAATAAGTTGTAATTTAGATTTATTATTATATTTAAATTAACGTATAAACTAAAAAAATAAGCGATCAGAGTGTGCGATACATTTTTGGTATACATTAATAACGCAGAGAATCAAGAGCTAAATAAACATTGAAATCATCTAAAAGTCTCGCGCGTGCCGTCGCGTGACGTCACGCGCGGGCCGTGCTCGGATTGCTTTTTCCCTCGAAGCCTTCGTTCAGTTCGTTCGGCTTGGCCGCACATGAACGTGCTCAGCGTGTCTATGTGTTGGTGTAGCTGCCGAAGGCGCGGTCGGGATAGTTCGACGGCACTCGGCTCTTTCCGAAGATGTCCGAGCGTCGCTCGCTCACGGACACGCGCTACTATGATTGTGTGATGGGCGCGCGAGGGACTAGAGAGAGGGTAACTTTCGAGCGCGATCTGGCTGCACTGCCCACGGCTTCGGCGTTTTCGTCTCTGAATCCCGCGGCGGAGCTGTCTATAGAACATTCACCTGGGCGTTCCCGGCTTGCGCTTGTAGATTTCGTCAACGTCCAAAATCCCCTCACAACTACGATGGCGCCTAAAAGAAATAGACATGGTTTTAGCCTGCATCTTAGGTCTTTATAAAAATTGCCGTGCTCAGATCAGTCAAATAAGCATTTTTTATTCCGTATGTCCTTATTGTAGAAAGAATAGAATAGAGATAAGACACGAATGGTATTAGAAGATAACTATTTCTAAGTCGTTATCAAAGCTCAACCGGATTGGCTACTTTTTTCATTAGATGAAATAGAATAAGAAAATTAAAAAATACTTTTCGCTGTCGATCCCTGTTCCACTGCAAAGGCCATAGCCGGGTAAGTAGGGTAAAATTGCCCCCGCATTTTCTCCAGCGAAATTTGGAGTATATTCTGAGGTATAAAAAAACAAATTTTCTAAAATTTCATGCCCGTCAACGCAATGGTTTTAGAAAAACGATTTTTTTTAAATACAAAAAAAAAATTCCAGAAATAGTACAGTGGATCGTTTTGATTTTTTTTTGGTACTTGTTCCGATCAAACGTGTTACGAAATAAAATTATAGAACATCTTGCGAAAGATTACGGTTTGGAAAAAAAATAATTTTCCTTGTTTTATTATTTTTTACTATAATCCACTTGGGGTAGAATAGCGAAATTTTTTTCATATAATCTTTGGGCACCTCATTAGATTATGTAATTTTTTCAAAATGATCGGTTTGCTACGCCACAGTGAAAAAAAAGAAACACACTTTATTGATATATTTTAGTTATATAGATTTATAACTAAAATATATCAATAAAGTCTGTTTCTTTTTTTTTTCACTGTGGCGTACCAAACCGATCATTTTGAAAAAATTATATAATCTAATAAGGTGCCCAAAGATTATATGAAAAAAATTTCGTTATTGTACCCCAAGTGGATTATAGTAAAAAAAAAATAAAACAAGGAACATTATTTTTTTTAACCTTTATCTTTCGCAAGATGTTCTATAATTTTATTTCGTAACACGTTTGATCGTAACAAGTACCAAAAAAACTCGAATCGATCCACTGAAGCGCTTCCGAAATTTTTATTTTTTTTAATTAGAAAAACATTCATTTTTCCAAAACCATTGCGTTGACGGGGATGAAATTTTCAGGAAAGGCCATAGCCGATTAAGTAGGGAAAAATTGCCCCCGCATTCTCTCCAGCGAAATTAGGAGTATATTCTGAGGTATAAAAAAAACAAATTTTCTGAAAATTTCATCCCCGTCAACGCAATGGTTTTGGAAAAATGAATTTTTTTTTTAATAAAAAAAATTAAAATTCCGGAAACGCTTCAGTGGATCGATTCGATTTTTTGTTTGTTACTTGTTACCATTAAACGTGTTACGAAATAAAATTATAGAACATCTTGCGAAAGATTAAGGTTTAAAAAAAATAACGGTCCTTGTTTTATTTTTTTTTACTATAATCCACTTGGGGTACAATAGCGAAAATTTTTTCATATAATCTTTGTGCACCTTATTAGATTATATAATTTTTTCAAAATGGTCGGTTTGGTAGGCCACAGTGAAAAAAGAAGAAACAGAGTTTATTGATATATTTTAGTTATATATCTACATAACTAAAAGATATCAATAAAGTGTGTTTCTTTTTTTTCACTGTGGCGTACCAAACCAATCATTTTGAAAAAATTATATAATCTAATAAGGTGTCCAAAGATTATATGAAAAAATTTTCGCTATTGTGCCCCAAGTGGATTATAGTAAAAAATAATAAAACAAGGAACATTTTTTTTTCAAACCTTAATCTTTCGTAAGATGTTCTATAATTTTATTTCGTAACACATTTAATCGGGACAAGTACCAAAAAAAATCAAATCGATCCACTACCGTTTCCGGAAAAAATTTTCTTTTGATATTTAAAAAAAAAATCATTTTTCTAAAACCATTGCGTTGACGGCAGGAAATTTTCAGAAAATTTGTTTGTTTTATACCTTAGAATATACTCCAAATTTCGCTGGAAAAAATGCGGGGGCAATTTTTCCCTTCTTACCCGGCTATAGTGCAGTCATGCTGTCTGAAAAAACCCGGAATCGGAGAAAATTAGAAGGCTACTTTTTGCCAGGTGATTTTGTAGGTGCCCCGGGTGCTAAATCCAAGTTTGCCTAAAAATCGGGGTGTAGGGTTCTTTTTTAGGGGATGAAAGGAGATGGGGGTGGATTAATGCCAAACTACACCCCTACGAGGTCGGCGCCGTGAGACAAAATGTTCAGAAAAATCGGGGCTTTAGTTTTATCCACAGCGCCGAAGCGTGGAAGGTCATTTTGAGGGTGAAAAAGTGGGGTGAAATTTTAACATCGGAAAAATCGGTTTTAATAAAATAACTCTTTAGAAAAAAATCGTATGTTTTTTGTTTAAATGGGAACGTTGTAGCCCTTGAAAAGACGCGTCGATCGAGTATACGATCATCACTCTCCGATAATATCTTCAGCCCCAAAAAATGGTTAAAAAACAAAAAAAAATAAATAGTTTATTGAATAAATCAAAAACCATCAGTTTTTCGACTATGGTTCAAATGTACGAAATGTAGAGAATAATTTTTTCCATATTTTCGTTGCTATGGATCACTCTTGAATTTTGATTTTCCAACCCCTCTCGGGGGTTGAACATTCAAAATGAACTTCTGGGAAAACTATAGACGGCACGAATTCGCCGCCGTGGAAGAATTTGTAGCTTGAAACCTCAGCTACATTTTTGTCCACAGCGCCGAACTCGTATCTCTTTAGTTTCGGTCAATAGTTTTCCCAGAATTTCATTTTGAATTTTCAACCCTGACAGGGGTTCGAAAAAGCAAAATTCAAAAGTTGTGCATAGGAACGAAAATATAGCGAAAATTATTCTCTACATTTCGTACATTTGATCTATCCCCGAAAAATCGATTGTTTTTTAATTATTCAATAAACAATTTTTTTGTTAATTCTTCAACAATTCTTTTGGGGGTGAAGATATTATTAGAGAGGGTTGATCGAATATTCGATCGACGCGTCTTTTCAAGGGCTACAACTTTACCATTTGAACAAAAATTGTATGAATTTGCCCTAAAAAGTTATCGAATGAAAACTGATTTTTCAAAATTTCACGCCACTTTTTCACCCCCAAAATGAACTTCCACGACTTCGGCGCTATGGACAAAAATAAAACCTGGATTTTTCTGAACATTTTGTCTCCCAGCGCCAACCTCGTGGGGGTTGTAGTTTGGTATTAATGGGGGTGCCATCCCCTAAAAAATCCCTACCCCCCGACTTTAAGGCAAACTTGGTTTTAGCACCCGTGGCATCTACAAAATCACCCGTCAAAAAACTAGCATTCTTCCAATTTTTTCCGATTCCAATATACAGCGCGACTGTGCTACTATGGCCTTTTCATCTTCTATAATATCTTGAGGTATGTCCGTAGATCTGCCATAGATTTGACGTTCTTGCTCAGCGGAATCGAAACACCCATATTCGTCCGAATCTGTAAGAACGATAGGAATATACAGCCTTGTTTAAAAGTATTAAGCACCCTGTAAGTTTTCTACCCGAAATGATACATAAATCGAAAACTCTGCGAAAAAAATCGAAAACCAATTTACCAAATGGGGTTTTGAAGCGGATACATCCAGATTCATTTTGCTTTTTTTTTTATTTTTGCGATTTTTTTTGTACCCATCATTTTGAACATGGCGGTTTTTCACGATTTCCACACTTTGCGAAACCGTGTTCTGGACTTTGAAAAATAGTAATCCCACCATTTAGTGATGAGATCTTTAAAAAGGACATTGTCAGCTTTAGTATCGTTTTCTAAAAAAAGTTGCGATTTTCTGTTCGCAGTTATCTAGTTTTTTCTTGAAAGAAAGGCAGGTTCTCGAAAAACTACCATCGTCCGGCGTAACTTGAAAACTATGAGATTTGGAACATTTAGTATAAGGAGTAAAAAGTTGTATTTTGTGATGTTGGAGTTACTAAATTTTACCTAGATTTTTTTTCAAAATTTCTTTGTATCGCTATTTGTAGTTGTAGTCGACACTTTGTCTCGTTCATTTATTGCCGTTACTTTGGAACGGAGTTTGATAAAAATGCCAAGAGGAGAAAAGGTACATAACTGAATTTTTGACACACAAGAAGTTTTCCGGAATTATAATTGGAAATTTTTTTATTAAAAAATAACGTCAATAGTGTTATTTTAATATTTACACCTCTCCCACGATGACTTTTTTTTATTTAAGTAATATTTTATTGGACCTCCTTCAGCCTCAATTACAGCCGCAGCCCTTTTGGGCATGGAGCGCACTAACTAAGGGCACACTTCAGGGTCTATATTCGTCCACTACAAAAGGCTTGCGACCGTAACGCTATAAAAAAAAACAAAAATTTACTAGGTAATGAAAACTCAAAGAACAAAGATAGAGAATTTTTTAAATTTTAGCTGACAATTTACCTTTGGCACTTGAAATACCAAAGCCTGTCTTATCCCCAACCGCTTGCGCTGCGACCGGTCCGCGTTGCGCCCACTCCGACATGCGGGTTGTTAAGCACAATATTTACCCATGGCGAAAATGAAAACAAAAAATAAATTCAATTAAATATTACAGGTAATACATTCTAACGAAATGGGAGCGAGGGGTACTTATATTAAAGGATTCGCATATTTAACCTAAAAAACGTTTTGTGGTCCAAGCATCATGCATTACATTTTGGTTGTATCAAATAAATCTCTAACAGCATTAAAATGAATGGCAATTATAATTAAATTCGGCGACGATAGCATGCAATTAAAAAAATACAAACGATTTGACAAAATGAATCAAGATGTGGTTGCACATGCCGATCCTAATACTTGTCAATATTTTGGCTAATTCGCGAATCAATTGCATACACATAATATTAAGGTTCAGTTCTTACCTTTATTGCATGGTCTTTTTCTGTTTTGATTGTAAAAATACGTTTAATACCGAAATATCAGTCAACGATGCGTAACACCGTAACCTGCGTAAACTGTATGTAACTGACAAATATGTAATGCTCACATACATAGTAACTACAGTAAAACGTCATTGTATGTATGTCACAAACACTGCTAAGCCGGTCCTCACGGACCTATCCTATTCGGTCCCTGGAGCTTATCGCTTGCGGATATTTTTCGAACTACAAGATCTTTCATCACTTTCGCGATCCACTTTTCGACGTTTCCGCCATATGTGTTCGGGCTCGTTTACTCTAGTCTCCATGACCGTGTCCGTGGTCTATGACGAAGACGGCCCCCTGACACTACTGGGTCTACCGTGTCTCGTTATTGTCGCCACGTAAACTAACCCACCATGCGGCGCTAGTAGTCACCAGCATGACCCCCACTCCAGTCGCGCAGCGTCTGCATAATTTGCATTCGACGCGTCTGGAAAATTCATTGCTTAGAATAGAATTTAAAAGTATATGAGTATATAGGAAGGGATGGAATATTTACACTTGTTGCAATATTATGGATTTAAAAATATTTATTGAACGACATAAACAGATAACATTAATATTTTTTAAATAATGGATTAGTCACGTTGTACAATGTTTTGCGATTTTTTTCTTATCGAGATTGCTCTTTTTTGTTCTGCGTTGAGACGTGCAGAATATTGCTGCATCCGCATCAATACGTAATATTGTATTATGTGTAAAAGAACTCTATCGGCGTGTTCTATACACGGAAAATAGAGCTTTTCATAGTTATACACGTCGTCCAATATAGACTCGAAAACACGTGTTGACATCCGATGAGCCACAGATCGCTCTTCTAATGTGATAAAATAATTACGATTTTAACACACTACGATTTTTTTTACTCGAGAACAATGACAGATCGAGTAAAAATTACGAAAAAAATGACGAAATAATACAAAGAAGTGCTTTGCGGAGGTCATGCGGGTGACCACTAGCACCGCATGGTGGGTTAGTTACGTGGCGACAATACGGGGACACGTTACTGTTAAGAGAATTTATCCCAGTTTCAGCCCCCTGGACGAAGAACACGGAAGTTTTTGGTCTTCGATCACGCAGTGTCTTCAAGATGGTGAACCCGACTCTATTCATCGCAGAGTCGGTGGACTAGTTTTTGTTTCCGCCGTTAGCGCTGTTGGTCGGTATTTCTGGGCACACGCCGCTCGGCTGGTACGGTCGGTGTCTGCGATGGGACCGCCACATTCTCTTTTTCTGATTATCGCACTTTTCCTAGTCGGATATTGCTGATTTCTCCCTTTCTGTACTTGCTCCTATTCGCCACTTTCCTTGTTCAGTCGCTCCTTGACTTTCGGGCTCGGAAATGCGCTTATTTCGTTACTTATGGTGAATTCCACGTTCCATAGTCGGGAAAGACAGGCATTCCTTTTCGGGACTCGTGCGAAAATCGTTAAGAGATTCCCCAAATTTTTCTCTAATTTATTTTGCTCACTTGCTCCGTCCTATCCAATGTTTTCGCTAGTTCGATATTTTCTACGCCGAAAAGCCTATACTAATATCTCGTTTTGGTACTCACCAGGAAGACTAGAGGTAAGGAGTGGATACACAGTGCTTACGAAACGTCCGCAAAAAGGCAGCAAATGAGGAGGCGTTGCGATCGTATGTGTCCGATAGAATAGCTCCGCCTACTAGCCTCGTGCTCTTGGCGTCCTCTCGCTTGCTGTGACAGCACATTCGCGGTGACGGAGCTTACTGTTGCGTCTACTTCTTCTATTCGCTGTCTTTTTCATTATTGCTAACTTTTAAGACCAACTAATAATTCATGAAATTGAGCAGTGAGCCAACTAAATAAACCAACTAAGAAAATAAAAACAGAACCCAAATGTAGTCTTGACTGTCGTGGATTGGAAATATGTTTCAGAAAAGGGTATTCAGTTGATTTCTTTTTTTCACCGATGCGAATGAAAGTTTGAAAAAAGTTGCCCTCTGCAAACATTATTACTCTTTTTGTGGCTTGTAAATGCAACTGCACTGGAGAAAAAAAGGAACTTGTCAAAAAATTGCAGTTGTATTTGCAAGAAAAATAACTTATTAATTATGTTTCATTTTATGCAGTGAGACGAGAGGTAAGGAGTGGACACACAGTGCTTACGAAACGTCCGCAAAAATGCAGCAAATAAGGAGGCGCTGCGATCGTATGTGTCTGATCGATTAGCTCCGTCTACTATAGCCTCGTGCTCTTGGCGTGCTCTCGGTTGCTGTTGAGAGCACATTTGTGATGGGGGACTTAACTGTTACATCTACCTCTCGTATTTCGCTGTCTTTCTCATTGTTGCAAACTCATAATTAATTAAATTAAGCGGTGAACAAACTAAATAAACCAACTAAGAAAATAAAAACAGAACACAAACGTAACCTTGACTGTCGTGGATTGGAAATATGTTTCAGAAAAGGGTATTCAGTTGATTTATTTTTTCACCGATGCGAATGAAAGTTTGAAAAAATTGCCCTATGCAAACATTACTCTTCATATGGCTTGTAAATGCAACTGGATTCGAGAAGAAAAGGAACTTGTCAAAAAACTGCAGTTCTATTTGCAAGATAAATAACTTTTAAATTTTGCTCCATTTTATGCTTATTACTCCAGGGAGAACGAAGCGTTAAGGTTATGTTTCTCATGAACTGAACTACATACATAAAAAAAGAAACTGAAGGCTAACCCTAATGACGATTCATTGGGAGCAATATTGAAAATAATTCTACCTTGGGCTTTGAAAAAAACAATTTCGTGAAGATCTTCTCAATATTACAAAAAACACAATAATATTGAAAATGAGCCGCAAAGCAGAGCACAAGGTACATCGAACTCAAATTCTTTTATTATTTGTGCGCATGCGTTAAGTGTGGACTATTATAATTATTTGAGACGTTATCGACAAGAGAGCTGCTAGTGGCACGATCTGGAACTATTACAAATCCGATTTTTTAAGACGCTGGAACTACATATTTCCCTATGCTGTGTCCACTCTTTCTGTCTAGTCTCCCTGGTACTCACTTTGAAACTGACAGAAAAAAAGTAGGCCTGTCCTCTCTCGAGGTGGCCCTTATATACCCCTTATTTCACGCTCTTTTCTACCCCCCCCCCCCCCCCCCCCCACCCAGGCATCCTCTGTTCCAGGGAGACTAGAGTAAAGGAGTGGACACTGTGTGCTAACGATGTGGCTCCAAAATCAAGGAAAATAAGAGTTTGTAGGTGGCGTTGCAATCGGTTTTCCCTTATATATAGATGTACTCTCTTGCTAGGCTTTCCGTCGGCTACATGCGCATGCCTAGAACCTTTAGCTACAAGTATTACTATACATCGGGGAATCGCGATCGCAGCGCCTCTTGCGGTCGCTTATAAGTCGGGATTTTGGGGCCGTCTTCCGCTGTTTATCTCCTATGGAGTGTCCACTCCTTTACTCTAGTCTCCCTGCTCTGTTCCATAAACTTCCCGTAATTTTTACCCGACCTTTCTCACGGTCTTACATACAGGGCTTGACACGACGGTGGTGGGGGATGTCCGCTTAGCGCCCCAAAAATTATTGCGACCTGTGGCCGCAAGGACGGCGCCACAGCTAGAAGTGGTTGGCGGAAACTGCGCACTGCGCGTGCGCATTATTAAATCATACCCGTTTGTACTTGTGCATTGGTATGAGGCATGGTCGTCTTTCATTTACAAAATTCCTGACCCAACTGAAATAACATGGTTTGGGGTATTCATACACTCGGCGTCAACGTTAGGATCATCTACCGGCACATTGTCAGCCTCCATCGGGGATGATCTGTTCGAAGAGCAATAATTGTTCTCAATAAACATTGCATCCACGTGGACATTCTCCGTATCGATGTGATAAGACGATTCGGTTCTGCTGCGATTAATATGGTGTGTCTCGTTTTGCACTCGGGAACCGCACACCGCTTTGTCATGGTGACAACCGTAAATAACACTATGAAAGAAGTATTTTTATATGTTTGGATTAATTCGATTAATAAAATTTACATACAGTTTACAGTTGAATACGGAAATACAGTCTGTCTCTTTCTGCCCCACTTATCGCAGGCGCCGCATAGTGGCTACATTAGGCTCTAAAAACGCGGGGATTAAGGGTACCTTCCCCCACCACTGAAATACGCCTTCGTGTCAAGACGTCAAGCCCTGTATGTAAGACTGTGACCTTTCTTTTCTTTTTTCCTCTATCTTCTCCCGGTTGCGAGGGATGGCGCCACTTGGTCCTTTTCTCAGTTTATTCCTATGCCGAATATCACCTGCAGACCGCCGTATAGTTAGCAGACAAAATTCATGAATCTTAATTTTTTTTTCACCAATCATTTGGGAATGCTTTGGGCAAGTTTAGGAAATAATTATTAAAGTTTAGGAATCAATCATTTATTCGCATTAAACAAATTAAATTTGACGTATAGTTAGCAGATGACATGCTCGAATGAAGGTTTATCGTACACCATTCGATTGCAAATAATTTGGGCAAGACTGCTGTAACGATTTCCTAGTTTGGGAAATTAATTTTCATAATAAAAATCGATAATTACCTATCGACGATCTGCCTTATCGCGTAAGCGCACGCAACCGTTAGATCTACCTTACCTATATATCTATTCACGGAAATAAAGCGAACAGATGATTGGATCCCACGTCTATCTATGCCAACAATTTGGGAATGGTTTGGGCAACTTTAGGAAATAATTATTAAAGTTTAGGAATCAATAATTTCTTCGCAATAAACAAATTTAATTTGACGTATAGTTAGCAGTCAACATGCTCGAATGAAGGTTTATCGTACACCATTCGATTTCAAATAGTTTGGGCAAGACTGCTGTACCGATTTTCTAGTTTGGGAAATTAATTTTCATAATAAAAATCGATAATTACCTATCGACGATCTGCCTTATCGCGTAAGCGCACGCAACCGTTAGATCTACCTTACCTATATATCTATGCACGGAAATAAAGCGAACAGATGATTGGATCCCACGTCTTTCTATGCCAACAATTTGGGAATGGTTTGGGCAAGTTTAGGAAATAACTATTAAAGTTTAGGAATCAATCATTTCTTCGCAATAAACAAATTAAATTTGACGTATAGTTAGCAGATTACATGCTCGAATGAGGGTCTATCGTACACCATTCGATTGCAAATAGTTTGGGCAAGACTGCTATAACGATTTCCTGGTTTGGGAAATTAATTTTCATAATAAAAATCGATAATTACCTATCAACGATCTGCCTTATCGCGTAAGCGCACGCACCCGTCAGATCTACCTTACCTATATATATATATTCACGGAAATAATGCGAACAAATGATTGGACCTCTCTTCTATGCCAACAATTTGGGAATGGTTTGGGCAAGTTTAGGAAATAATTATTAAATTTTAGGAATCAATCATTTAATCGCAATAAACAAATTAAATTTGACGTATAGTTAGCAGATGACATGCTCGAATGAAGGTTTATCGTATACCATTCGATTTCAAATAGTTTGGGCAAGACTGCTGTACCGATTTCCTAGTTTGGGAAATTAATTTTCATAATAAAAATCGATAATTACCTATCGACGATCTGCCTTATCGCGTAAGCGCACGCAACCGTTAGATCTACCTTACCTATATATCTATTCACGGAAATAAAGCGAACAGATGATTGGATCCCACGTCTTTCTATGCCAACAATTTGGGAATGGTTTGGGCAAGTTTAGGAAATAACTATTAAAGTTTAGGAATCAATCATTTCTTCGCAATAAACAAATTAAATTTGACGTATAACTAGCAGATTACATGCTCGAATGAAGGTTTATCGTACACCATTCGATTGCAAATAGCTTGGGCAAGACTGCTGTAACGATTTCCTGGTTTGGGAAATTAATTTTCATAATAAAAATCGATAATTACCTATCAACGATCTGCCTTATCGCGTAAGCGCACGCACCCGTCAGATCTACCTTACCTATATATATATTCACGGAAATAATGCGAACAAATGATTGGACCTCTCTTCTATGCCAACAATTTGGGAATGGTTTGGGCAAGTTTAGGAAATAATTATTAAATTTTAGGAATCAATCATTTAATCGCAATAAACAAATTAAATTTGACGTATAGTTAGCAGATGACATGCTCGAATGAAGGCTTATCATACACCATTCGATTGCAAATAATTTGGGCAAGACTGCAGTAACGATTTTCTAGTTTGGGAAATTAATTTTCATAATAAAAATCGATAATTACCTATCGACAATCTACCTTATCGCGTAAGCGCACACAACCATCAGATCTACCTTACCTATATATATTCACGGAAATAATGCGAACAAATGATTGGATCCCACATCTTTCTATGCCAACAATTTGGGAATGGTTTGGGCAAGTTTAGGAAATAATTATAAATGTTTGGGAATCAATAATTTATTCGCAATAAACAAATTAAATTTAACGTATAGTTAGCAGATGACACGATCAAATGAAGGTTTATCGCACACCATTCGATTGCAAATAGTTTGGGCAAGACTGCTGTAACGATTTGCTAGTTTGGAAAGTTAATTTTCATAATTAAAATCGATAATTATCTTTCGACAATCTGCCTTATAGCGTAAACGGACGCACCCGTCAGATCTACCTTACCTGTATATATATATTCACGGAAGTAAATTACTAAATTAGTAAAATTACCGCCAATACATTGACGGCCATTTGTCACTAAACAATGTAATATTTTTCAATAAAAAAATTACTGAAAGTTCTTCAACATGTGTTCTTTAAGATGGTATATTGATCGATTAAAAAAGTTTTATAGTTTTTTTTTAAAAAATTCATGAAAAAGGCCTTTTTTTGCGCTACAAGTGGGGGTAACGCCTTAAGTCTACATGAGTGGAGCTACTGAACCACGTAGGAGATTTTCGATAAGTTAATTTAAACAATATTTGTTAACAAATAACTGTCTTAAAAAAAATTGAACGTTTTTAGTAACATACTCGGCAATTACTCAAAAATCAATATTTCTAAAATCCCCTACGTGGTTCACTAGCTACACTCATCTAGATTTAATTAAAAAAAATTATTTTGTCCAGATTAAAATTGGCACAAGTTATACTGCGTGCCGCAGAGCACCTTAAGTTCAACATGCCTCAGAAGAATTTGTTGCAGTGTCGCCATTTTGTAATATTTTCCCATAAATTTTTTTGCAATATACTTAAATATATGCTTAATAATTACCCCAAGTATTATTTGTCTAAAACGCTTCGTGGCAGGCCGTTACAGTGGTGTTACCCCTTAGGGAAAATATTGTTTGCAAACATTTCGGAAATTCATTATTTCTCAGAATTATGAGGGATCAAAAAATGTAAAAAGTTTTTTTTTACGAAAATCTCATTTTTTTTCATTTATAAATTTCTCCAAATATCTCCGCAGCCGTTCACTCAGGTAATAGGAAAAAGGGAAATTTCCGGAAAATAATAATAATAATAATAAGTTTTTTTTACGAAAATCTCATTTCTTTTCATCTTTAACTTTTCTCCGAATATCTTTGCAGCCTCAGGTCATAGGAAGAAGAGAAATTTCCGGGGAAAAAAATAAGAAATCATGAATTTTCAGTAAAAAAAATGTGTTTTTGGGAAAAAATTTTCTCCAAAAATCTCAAATATGACTAAAATATGAGAAATCATGAAAAATTTGGAGAAAAGTTTGCACTAGGGGCCCCCGCGGACCGAAGCCTGGAACGCTACTAACGGGTCCATCTCATAGCTTGTAGAATATGTGCACTTTCTGGTACTTACGATTCGCGGCCGGATGGATGATTGGCTTGTTTTTGGGGATAATGCTTTATCGCTTGATGAAAGTATGAGAATTAATATAATAATACGAATATAAATATATTTCCGCTTACTTTTATGAATTATAATTGATTGGGCATAAGGACGGGTGTGAGTAAAGCGTAAATGATTTTTTAGAAGATAAATAAGTTGTAATTTGGATTTACAGTAGAACCTCGATTATCCGAACCAATTCGGACCGAGACTAGTTCGGATAATCGAAACGTGGGTTGTTTGAAAGGAGATCATAAACAACACCGTTTTACATAAAAACAGTACATACATATATATTAAAATTTGACATACATATTAACGTTGAAATATATGTGTGTGTGTGTGTGTGTGTGTGTGTGTGTGTGTGTGTGTGTGTGTGTGTGTGTGTGTGTGTGTGTGTGTGTGTGTGTGTGTGTGTGTTTTAAATACTTGAAAAAAGGCGAATGCCTTTTTTATATTTAAAAAAAAATAAAATCTACCATTTTTAATTGACGAACGGCTGTAACGCGTTTTTGAGCGGCTAAGTCTCGCAGCCGTTTGAGAAGAAGTTGCGTTGGGTTGCTCATTGTTACTCACGGCGGTGGCAGCGAGCAACAATGTACCTTTCGCGCACACGTTCGGATAATTGAGCGTTCGGATAAACTAAGTCATCATTCGGATAATTGAGGGTTCGGATGATCGAGGTTCTACTGTATTATTATATTTAAATTAACGTATAAACTAAAGAAATAAGCGATCAGAGTGCGCGATACATTTTTTTGTATACATTGAAATCATCTAAAAGCCTCGCGCGTTCCGTCGGGTGACGTCACGCGCAAGTCGTGCTCAGATTGCTTTTTCCCTCGAAGCCTTCGTTTCGGCTTGGCCGCACATGAACGTGCTCAGCGTCCATGTGTTGGTGTAGCTGCCGAAGGCGCGGTCGGGAATCTTCGAGCCCGCTCGGCTCTTGCCGAAGATGTCCGAACGTCGCTCGCTCACGGACACGCGCTACTATGATTGTGTGACGGGCGCGTAAGAGACTAGTGAGGGGGTTTGGGGGTGTCGTACCTCCAAATGAATATCGGTACAGTCAGGATAATGCTAAGCGTAATCTTTATTGGTAATACACTTATTTCCCTATGTCAGTCTTTTCGTTATCACTTTTTGTTTTTTCGCTCGCGAGGGAACTTGCTCGAGAACTGGTTCGGAAGTGCTATATCTTCCCTAGCTATCTAGCGACCCTATCCGAAACCACGCGTCACAAATCCCAACGCCGTGGTTTCAACTGTTGCTTCCGTTGGCGCTGCCTCGCCCCTCTCTGGACAACTTCCTCCGTCGGTAAGTCACCTCGTGGCTTCGTTGCGTGTGACGATACCGCCACATCTACTCCCCCCCCAGTGACCTTGACAGGGTCAATGGAAAACGATACTTTCTTCGCCTTGGAGTAGGTCTTTTCGGGCTTGTCCATGGTGGATCCCCACTGATGAGGCTGGACCTCGTCGTTTGTATCTGGCGCAGCTTTTTCGTTCTCCGGCTTGCTGACGTATGCTGGTTTCAATCTCTCGACCGATATCGTCTTCTCGTTTCCGTCCACGTTAACTACGAAACGCTTATCATCGAGTCGTTTGATAACTCTGTACGGTCCCGCGTACGGCGGCTCCAGTGGTGGCTTTACGGCATCAACCCTCACGTACACGTGTGAGCACGAATAAAGGTCCTTTAGGATGAAGACTCGAGCCTTGCTGTGGTGGGCCGTCGGAGTCGGACGTATGCCTCGGATGTACTCCCGGAATTTTTCCACGAAGATCTGCGGGTTTGCCGGTATATCGATATTTATGAAGAACTCGCCGGGTACGCGCAGTGTTGTCCCGTAGAGCATTTCCGCGCACGATGCACCGAGGTCCTCCTTGAATGCTGTTCTCAGCCCCAGCATGACGGTCGGCAGCAGTTCAGTCCAGGGAACCTGTTTACTGCACATCATGGCTGCCTTCACTGACCGGTGCCACCTCTCGATCAGACCATTTGACGCCGGATGGTATGGAGTCGTACGGATTCTCTCTGCTCCTACCAGTCGCGCCAGCGACGAGAACAGCTGTGACTCAAATTGTCTCCCCTGGTCTGTGGTGATGGTTAGCGGGCTGCCGTATCGGCATACCCACTGTTGGTAGAAGGCTGCTGCTACGGTCTCCGCTGTGACGTCCTTCATCGGGACTGCTTCAGGCCACCTGGTGAACCTATCGATTATAGTCAGGCAATACCGGTACCCGTTTACCACTGGCAATTCTATAATGTCCATGTGTATGTGGTTGAACCGCGCGTCAGGGACGTCGATCGGACTCGGTAGCAGTCGGTTGTGCCTGTGAATTTTCGACCTTTGGCACGGTTCGCATCTCCGAGACCACTCCAGCGCGTCCTTTTTTATGCCCGGCCAGACGTATTTTTGTCGCAGTATTCGGCATGTGCTTCTGCCGCTTGGATGCGAGAGGGAATGGACCGAATCGAAAGCTTTCCGACGAAGGCTGCTCGGGATGTACGGACGTACTACCCCGGATTCGACGTTGCAGTATACTTGCACGTCTCGTTCGACGCGGAGCCGTTGAAGCGCCAAGGATGTCCTCTTTTGGAGAATCTCCTGAAGTTCTGGATCCTCGTGCTGGGCTTCCTCAATATCTTTGGCTGCGATGGCTTTTGGCATATCGATACGGCTGACCTCTTCGATCCGTGACAGCGCGTCCGCTACTACGTTGTCATCACCTTTAACATAGATAATCTCCGTAGTGTACTGCGATATGAAGTCTAGTTGGCGGAGTTGTCGCTGCGCGACTTTTTCCGACTTTTGCCGGAATGCGTAGGTTAACGGCTTGTGGTCGGTCTTGACCACGAAATGCCGACCGTCGAGGATATGATGGAAAAATTTTATCGCTTCGTAAATAGCCAGCAGCTCCCTGTCGTACGTGCTGTATCGTGTTTGTGCCGGGTTCAATTTTCTTGAGAAAAATCCGACTGCTTGCCACTCGTCCCCCTCCAGTTGTTCCAGGGTAGCTCCGATGGCCGTGTCCGACGCGTCCGTGGTGAGCGATAACGCCGCCTTTGCTGACAGGAACCTGGTAAGTGTGGCTGACGCCACCCCTCGTTTGCAATTTTCGAGGGCTTTTTCCGTTTCCGCTGTCCATTGGATTCGTCTCTTATCGTTCTTTTTTCCCCCTTTTAGGAACTCGTTCAGAGGCCCCTGATACTTTGCCGCGTCCGGGATGCACCTGCGGTAATAATTAAGGAGCCCGAGGAATCTTCGGAGGTCACTGATCGTCTGAGGTTTCGGGAAGTCGACGATCGCTTGGACCCTTTCCTTAGGAGGATGGTAACCTTCTTCGTTCACGATGTATCCGAGAAACGTCACTTCTGGTTTTCCCAGAGTGCACTTATTTGCATTTATTTTCAGGCCGTGTTTCTGCAATCGTTCGAAGACGACCTTCAGGTGCTCGCGATGTTGTTCCGGGCTGTCCGATGCCACCAGGATGTCGTCGATATATACGACCGCGAAGTCGATTCCCCTGAAGACTGAGTCCATGAACCGCTGGAACGTCTGAGACGCGTTTCGGAGCCCGAACGGCATTACCAGGAACTCGAACATTCCTATTGGCGTCGTGATAGCCGTTTTTTCAATATCCTCTTTTGCCATTGGTATTTGGTAGTACGCCCTTGTAAGGTCGAGCGTTGAGAACATCTTTTTCCCGTGTAGTCGCTGGAAGATGTCGTGGCTGTGGGCTGTCGGGTACCGATCCGGTATCGTTTTGGCATTCAATGCCCTAAAATCACCACATAATCTCCACCCGCCGGATTGTTTGGGTTGAAGGTGTATTGGGCTTGCCCACGAACTCTTTGAGGGACGTATCCATTGGTTTTCCAGGAGGTATTCAATTTCATCCTGAAGTGCCTGGAGCTTTTCCCCGACGAGGCGTCTGGGTCTTTGGAACACCGGTGGTCCCGTTGTCTCAATGAAGTGCTCGACCGTGCTCGATGTTTCTGCGACTGGCGACACCGTAGGTTTTGTGATTTCGACGAAGGATTGCAAGATATCGCTGTACTCACCCTTCGGGCCGATCGTCGACACGCTGTGTACCTCAGCGTACGAAACAGTCCCTTTGCAGGTAAGCAACGTCGTCATGTCGACCATTTTTTTATTTTGTAGGTCCGGAAGCAGTCCATAATGCGCCATGAAGTCAGCTCCGATGATAGCGGATTGGACGCCTGCTATTATAAACGGCCAGCGAAATGGTCTCCGAAGCCCCATGTCGACCGTGAGCACCTTTGTGCCGTACGTGCGGATCTCCGTCTCGTTGGCTGCGTAAAGCTTCAGTGTTCCTTCCGGGATCTTTTCAGCGAATACGTTGCGCGGCAGTACCGTCACCGCTGACCCTGTGTCAATAAGGAATTTAATTTTTGTCTTCTTGTCGCAGATAAATAGACGGATTTCGCCTCCGGAATTGTTCGTGCTGTCTCCCACCGCCTGTATTGAGGACAGCGCCCCTAGTTTCCCGAGTTACTCGGGTTGACCCATGCGCAGGGCATGGTGCACTTTGTCGACCGTACGCCGAATCTCCTGTGGTAGAAGCACACTTCCTTCCGATTGGGTGTCGCCGATCTGCTTCGAGAGCGACGTTGTTGGCTTGGCCGGTAACTATTGTTATTGTCCTTTGGCCATGACTTCATGAGCTCAGTAAACATGTGCCGAAGCTCTTTTACCTCTGCGGAGAGCTGCGTGCAAGCCTTGCATGCATTCTCTGCATTGTGTTTTGGCGGTCCAACTGCCATTACCTGCGGAGAACCCATCGTGTCGACGATTCTGTCGGCCATTTCCGCTAGGCCGTCTAGTTCGACGTTGCTCGATTTTACAAGCATGGGTTGGAGTTGCGAAGGCATGCGACTTAGCCACATTGGGTATAGTACGTCATCCGCTACGCTGCCAGCTGCGAGATCTCTCATTTCCCTCAACAGCTGGGAGGGCTTTCTGTCGGCGAGTACTAGCTCGTTGAGGAGGGTGAAAACTTTCCTCTCTCTTGATTGCGACAATCGCGAGATCAATGCTTGCTTCAAATGTTCATACTTATCTCGATCTGGAGCGCTCGACATTACATCCGTGATCTGCGACAGCGTTTTTGCGTCCAGAGCTTTCAGGACTGCGCTGTACCTAGCTTGGTCGTCGATGACGCGCGACGACTGGAATTCTGACTCGACGACATAAAACCATATGTCTGGTCGGTCCGGCATGAAGGCCGGAAGCTGCACCTTTCGGATCGACGTGAAGAAGTCGTTGTTCAGGAAGGCGTTGTACGGTGGGCCTTGCCCATCCCCGTGGTTTCCCATCGGCTGCGGATTCAACGTGGTTTGATATTCCCTTGTCTCAGTTCCACCGGCCTGGGTTGTTGTAGCCTCACTGCGTGTGTTTGCTCGGGTCTTTGGCCTCGCGTCGGCCGCGGCCTGTGTGTCGCCGGTCATTTTTCGGCGGGCCACGTGGTCACTCGAGGGCGCACGGCCTTTATCCAGAGTCCAATGCCACTATTTCCGCTTCGTGAATCGCGATGCGCGCACACGAGGGGTTTTTTTTTTTTTAATTGTTTTTTTTTTTTTTTTTATTATTATTACTCGAGTTTGTTGCGAGCGCGTGGTTTCGCGCGCGTGCCTTTTTCCGGCGTGTCGCGCACGTGTTCCCGCGCGTCCGTTTTATATCCGCGCGGATCACGTCGGGGTCACCAATTTTGGGGGTGTCGTACCTCCAAATGAATATCGGTACAGTCAGGATAATGCTAAGCGTAATCTTTATTGGTAATACACTTATTTCCCTATGTCAGTCTTTTCGTTATCACTTTTTGTTTTTTCGCTCGCGAGGGAACTTGCTCGAGAACTGGTTCGGAAGTGCTATATCTTCCCTAGCTATCTAGCGACCCTATCCGAAACCACGCGTCACAAATCCCAACGCCGTGGTTTCAACTGTTGCTTCCGTTGGCGCTGCCTCGCCCCTCTCTGGACAACTTCCTCCGTCGGTAAGTCACCTCGTGGCTTCGTTGCGTGTGACGATACCGCCACAGGGGTAACTTTTACGCGCGATCTGGCTGCACTGGCCGACACTTCTTCGCTCGTCGTCATCGGCCGCCGTCAGTCGCCTTCTCAGTCGTCGTTTGGATAGAGTAACAATTAACATAAAGTTCAATGAAAAAAGTCCGCATGATAATTTCTCAAAAGTACGAAGGATTGTTATTCAGGTAAAAATGTTCTCCATTGAATATCGCGTTCCCGTGTTTTTTTCGTTATTTGATCATTTGATCACCCTCGATTGATCGCGGGTCTCCGCGTATATCTATTGGCGGTAAACGAATTAAACAAGTGCGCGTAATTTTCAGTGCCCGTGGTGGAAATATTTTAGTCGAAAAAAAAAATTTCGATTTTATTTTGCGTGCATTTCGTGATTCGGTTGCAACATTTTTTGTCTTCGTGATTTCGCGTCTCGAAAGACAAAGACCGGCATCCATTTTCGTTTGTTCTCGTTCGATCGCGTGTCCTCTCCGCGTATATCGAGTGACGGCAAACGAATAAAAAAATGTTCGTGATTTTCAGTGGGCGTGGTTGAAATATTTTATTCGAAAAAAAAATTGTCCAATTTTATCTTGCGTGCGTTTCTTGATTCGGTTGCAAACTTTTTTGACTTCGTGATCTCGCGTCTCGAAAGACAAAGACCCGGCATCCATTTTCGTTCGATCGCGTGTCTCCTCTCCGCGTATATCGATTGGCGGTAAATGAATAATAAAGTGTTAGTGATTTTTAGTGCGCATAGTTGAAACATTTTATTCGAAAAAAAATAATCCGATTTTATTTTGCGTGCGTTTCTCGACTCGGTTGCCAAATTTTTTTGACTCCGTGATTTCGCCTCTCGAAAGGCAAAGACCCGGCATCCATTTTCGTTTGTTCTCGTTCGATCGCGTATCTCCTCTGCCTATATCGATTGGCGGTTAACGAATAAAATAGTGTTCGTGATTTTCTACGCGCGGTTGAAATAGCTTATGCGAAAAAAAATTGTCCGATTTTATCTTGCGTGCGTTTCTTGATTCGGTTGCAAACTTTTTTGACTTCGTGATCTCGCGTCTCGAAAGACAAAGACCCGGCATCCATTTTCGTTCGATGGCGTGTTTCTTCTCCGCGTATATCGATTGGCGGTAAACGAATTAAATAGTGTGCGGGATTTTCAGTGCGCGTGGTTGTAATATTTTATTCGAAAAAAAAAAAAAAAAATCTTTTATTTTACGTGCTTTTCTTGATTCGGTTGCAAAATTTTTTGTCTTCGTGATTTCACGTCTCGAAGGACAAAGACCCGGCATTCATTTTCGTTCGTTCTCGTTCGATCGCGTGTCCTCTCCGCGTATATCGAGTGACGGTAAACGAATAAAAAAGTGTTGGTGATTTTCAGTGCGTGTGGTTGAAATATTTTAGTCGAAAAAAAATCTTCGATTTTAATTTGCGTGCGTTTCTTGATTCGGTTGCGATTGTTTTTTGTTTTCGTGATTTCGCGTCTCGAAAGACGAAGACCCGGCAACCATTTTCGGTCGTTCTCGTTCGATCGCGTGTCTCCTCTGCGTATATCGATTGGCGGTAAAACGAATAAAAAAGTGTTCGTGATTTTCGTGCGCGTGGTTGAAATATTTTATTCGAAAAAAAAAAAAAATGTCCAATTTTATCTTGCTCGCGTTTCTTGATTCGGTTGCGACATTTTTTTGACTTCGTGATCTCGCGTCTCGATAGACAAAGACCCAACATCCATTTTCGTTCGTTAACGTTCGATCGCGTGTCTCGTCTCCGCATATATCGATTGGCGGTAGATGAAAAAAAAAGTGTTCGTGATTTTCAGTGCGCATGGATGAAACATTTTATTAAAAAAAAAATCGATTTTATTTTGCGTGCGTTTCTCGATATTCGGCTGCAAACTTTTTTGTCTTCGTGATTTTGCGTCTCTAAAGACAAAGACCCAGCATTCATATTTGTTCGCTCTCGTTCGTTCGCTACATTTCTCGAAATCAGAAAAAAAAAATTCATTTCGTATTGTGTTGCGCAAGTTTTGATTTAACCGAAGAAAGATACTGACGCCAAGTGTTTTCTCGCATTTTCAGAAACCAACAGCGGTCGACCATTCTTTCCCTGCAACCGTAAATCGCGTGTTGCCAATTCGGATAGTACGTTGCTGAACCGGATGCCAACGCTTCTTCAGTCTCCTTTCGTTCACTCGCTAGTCGACATCAGTCATCGACTCGGTAGTCGTGTGGATAGAGTATTTTTTGACTTCGTGATTTCGCGTCTCGAAAAACAAAGCCACGGCATCCATTTTCGTTCGTTCTCGGTCGATCGCGTGTGTCCTCTCCGCGTATATCGATTGGCGGTTAATGAACAAAATAGTGTTCGTGATTTTCTGCGCGCGGTTAAAATAGTTTATTCGAAAAAAAATTGTCCGATTTTATTTTGCGTGCGTTTCTCGATTCGGTTGCAAAATTTTGTTGTCATCGTGATTTCGCGTCTCAAACGACAAAGACCCAGCATCCATATTTGTTCACTCTCATTCGATCGGTAAATTTCTCTAAATCGAAAGAAAAATATCATTTCGAATTGTGTTGCGCGAGTTTTTTTTATTGAACCGAAGAAAGATACTGACGCGAAGTGTTTTCTCGCGTTTTCAAAAACCAACAGCGGTCGACCATTTTTTTCCTGTAATCGTAAATCGTGTGTTGCCAATTCGGACAGTCCGTTGCTGAACCGAGTGCCAACGCTTCTTCACTCTTCTTTCGTTCACTCGCTAGTCGCCATCAGTCGTGTGGATAGAATACGTCTTCGCGGTTCTCATTGCACGTAAGTATCGATATAAGTAACTTGAGGATGATACATACGAGTGCAGGGCAGCTCATTATTTTTGTATCACGGTCAAATGTCTGCAATCTTTCGATATATTTATAGTCAAAATCAAAATAAAATTCAAGAAAAAAGTGCGCGTGTTAGTTTCTTGAGAGAACGAAAGACTTATATTCAGTTAAAAATTTTATCCATTTAATATTGATTTTTTTGCGTGTGTTTCTCGATTCAACTGAGCGAGTTTTTTAACGTGTTACTTTACCCATCGCGAAAGACAAAGCCGGGCATCCATATTTGATCACCCTCGTGCGATCGCGTGTTTCCTCTCCGCGTATATCGATTGGCGGTAAACGAATAAAATAGTGGTCGTGATTCTCCGTGCGCGTGGTTGAAATATTTTAGTCGAAAAAAAAATGTTCGATTTGCGTGCGTTTCTTGATTCGGTCGCGATTTTTTTTTATTTTCTTTTTATTTTGTGATTTCGCGTCTCGGAAGACAAAAACCCGGCATCCATTTTCGTTCGATCGCGTGTCTCCTCTCCGCGTATATCGAGTGACGGTAAACGAATAAAAAAGTGTTCGTGATTTTCAGTGTTCGTGGTTGAAATATTTTATTCGAAAAAAAAATTGTCGGATTTTATCTTGCGTGTGTTCCTTGATTCGGTTGCGACATTTTTTTGACTTCGTGATTTCGCGTCTGAAAAGACAAAGACCCGGCATCTATTTTCGTTCGTTCTCGTTCGATCGCGTGTCCTCTCCGCGTACATCGAGTGACTGTAAACGAATAAAAAAGTGTTCGTGATTTTCAGTGGGCGTGGTTGAAATATTTTATTCGAAAAAAAAATTGTCCAATTTTATCTTGCGTGCGTTTCTTGATTCGGTTGCAAACTTTTTTGACTTCGTGATCTCGCGTCTCGAAAGACAAAGATCCGGCATCCATTTTCGTTCGATCGCGTGTCTCCTCTCCGCGTATATCGATTGGCGGTAAACGAATAATAAAGTGTTCGTGATTTTTAGTGCGCATAGTTGAAACATTTTATTCGAAAAAAAAATAATCCGATTTTATTTTGCGTGCGTTTCTCGACTCGGTTGCCAAATTTTTTTGACTCCGTAATTTCGCCTCTCGAAAGGCAAAGACCCGGCATCCATTTTCGTTTGTTCTCGTTCGATCGCGTATCTCCTCTGCCTATATCGATTGGCGGTTAACAAATAAAATAGTGTTCGTGATTTTCTACGCGCGGTTGAAATAGCTTATGCAAAAAAAAATTGTCCGATTTTATCTTGCGTGCGTTTCTTGATTCGGTTGCAAACTTTTTTGACTTCGTGATCTCGCGTCTTGAAAGACAAAGACCCGGCATCCATTTTCGTTCGATGGCGTGTTTCTTCTCCGCGTATATCGATTGGCGGTAAACGAATTAAATAGTGTGCGGGATTTTCAGTGTGCGTGGTTGTAATATTTTATTCGAAAAAAAAAAAAAAAAAAATCTTTTATTTTACGTGCTTTTCTTGATTCGGTTGCAAAATTTTTTGTCTTCGTGATTTCACGTCTCGAAGGACAAAGAACCGGCATTCATTTTCGTTCGTTCTCGTTCGATCGCGTGTCCTCTCCGCGTATATCGAGTGACGGTAAACGAATAAAAAAGTGTTGGTGATTTTCAGTGCGTGTGGTTGAAATATTTTAGTCGAAAAAAAATCTTCGATTTTTATTTGCGTGCGTTTCTTGATTCGGTTGCGATTGTTTTTTGTTTTCGTGATTTCGCGTCTCGAAAGACGAAGACCCGGCAACCATTTTCGGTCGTTCTCGTTGGATCGCGTGTGTCCTCTCCGCGTATATCGATTGGCGGTTAATGAATAAAATAGTGTTCGTGATTTTCTGCGCGCGGTTAAAATAGTTTATTCGAAAAAAAATTGTCCGATTTTATTTTGCGTGCGTTTCTCGATTCGGTTGCAAAATTTTGTTGTCTTCGTGATTTCGCGTCTCAAACGACAAAGACCCAGCATCCATATTTGTTCACTCTCATTCGATCGGTAAATTTCTCGAAATCGAAAGAAAAATATCATTTCGAATTGTGTTGCGCGAGTTTTTTTTATTGAACCGAAGAAAGATACTGACGCGAAGTGTTTTCTCGCGTTTTCAAAAACCAACAGCGGTCGACCATTTTTTTCCTGTCATCGTAAATCGTGTGTTGCCAATTCGGACAGTCCGTTGCTGAACCGAGTGCCAACGCTTCTTCACTCTTCTTTCGTTCACTCGGTAGTCGCCATCAGTCGTGTGGATAGAATACGTCTTCGCGGTTCTCATTGCACTTAAGTATCGATATAAGTAACTTGAGGATGATACATACGAGTGCAGGGCAGCTCATTATTTTTTTATCACGTTCAAATGCCCGCGTGCGTCTCTTGATTCGGTTGCAAAATTTTTTCGTCTTCGTGATCTCATGTCTCGGAAGACAAAGGCCTGGCATTCATTCTCGTTCGATCGCGTGTGTCCTCTCCACGTATATCGATTGGCAGTAAATAAATAAAAAAGTGTTCGTGATTTTTAGTGCGCGTGGTTGAAATATTTCATTAAAAAAAAAATTGTGCGATTTTATTTTGTGTGCGTTTCTTGATTCGGTTGCAAAATTTTTTTGACTTCGTGATTTCGCGTCTCGAAAGACAAAGACCCGGCATGTATATTCACTGGGGGTAAAGGCATACAATAAAATGGGCGTAATTTTCAGTGTGCGTGGTCGGAATAGTTTATTCGAAAAAAATTGTCCGATTTTATTTTGCTTGCATTTCTCGATTTGGTTGCAAAAATTCTTTGTTTTCGTGATATCGCGTCTCAAAAGACAAAGGCCCAGCATCCATATTTTTTGGCTCTCGTTCGATAGCTAAATTTCTCGAAACCGAAAAAAAAAATTCTGTCCGAATTATGTCGCGTGAGTTTTCTGATTCAATCGAAGACAGATATTGACGCCCAGTGTCTTCTCGTATTTTCAGAAACCAACAACGGTCGACAATTTTTTCCTTATAATGGACAGTCCGTTGCTGAACCGAATACCAATGCTTCTTCACTCTCCTTTCGGTCACCCGCTAGTCGTCATCAGTCGTCGACTCGGTAGTCGTATAGATAGAGTACGTCTTCGCGGTTCTCATTGCACGTAAGTATCGGTATAACTTGGAGATGATACATACAAATGCAGGACAGCTAATTATTTTTATATCACGTTCAAATGCTCGCAGTCTTTCAATTTGTTTATAGATACTATTAACATAAAATTCAAGAAAAAAAGTGCTTGATAATTTCTTGAGAGAACGAAACATGTTTATTCAGCTAAAAACTTTCTCCATGTAATATTGGTTTTTTGCGTGTGTTTTTCGATTCAACTGAGCGAATTTTTTGACGTGTTTCTTTACGCTTCTCGAAAGACAAAGCCGGGCATCCGTTTTCGTTCGGTCTCGTTCGATCACGGGTCTCCTCTCTGCGTATATCGATTGACGGTGAACGAATGAAAAAGGGTTAGTGATTTTCAGTGCGCGTGGTCGAAATATTTTATTCGAAAAAAGACCTGTTCGATTTTATTTTGCGTGCGTTTCCTGATTCCGTTGCAAAATTTGTTTCACTTCGTGATTTCGCGTCTCAAAAGACGCGAAATCCATATTTGATCACCCTCGTTTGATTGCGTGTCTCCTCTCCGCGTGTATAGATTGGCGGTAGATGAATAAAAAAGTGTTCGTGATTTTCAGTGGGGTTGGTTGAAATATTGTATTCGAAAAAAGAAATGTCTAATTTTATCTTGCGTTCGTTTCTTGATTCGGTTGCGAATTTTTTTTGACTTCGTAATCTAGCGCCTGAAAAGACAAAGACCCAGCTTTCTTATTTATTCGCTCTCCTTCGATCGCTAAATTTCTCGAAATCGAAAAAAAAATAATTTCGTATTGTGTTCCGCGAGAGTTCTGATTTAACCGAAGAAAGATACTGACCCGAAGTGTTTTCTCGCATTTTCAGAAACGAACAACGGTCGACCATTTTTCCCCTGTAATCGTAAATCTTGTGTTGCCAATTCGGACAGTCCGTTGCTGAACCGAATGCCAACGCTTCTTCACTCTCCTTTCGTTCACTCGCTAGTCGCCATCAGTCGTCGACTCGGTAGTCGTGTGGATAGGGTATTTTTTTGACTTCGTGATTTCGCGTCTCGAAAGACAAAGACCCGGCATCCATTGTCGTTCGTTCTCGTTCGATCGCAAGTGTCCTCGCCGCGTATATCGATTGGCGGTAAACGAATTAAAAAGTGTTCGTGCTTTTCAGTGCGCGTGGTTGAAATATTTTATTTAAAAAAAAATTGTTCGATTTTATTTTGCGTCCGTTTCTTGATTCGGTTGCAAAATTTTTTGACTCCGTGATTTCGCGTCTCGAAAGACAAAGACGCGGCATCCATTCTCGTTCCTTCTCGTTCGATCGCGTGTCTTATCTGCGTATATCGATTGGCGGTAAAGGAATAAAAAAGTGTGCGTTATTTTCCGTGCGCGTGGTTGAAATATTTTATTCGAAAAGAAAAAAAAACGTTCGATTTTATTTTGCGTGCGTTTCTTGATTCGGTTGTAAATTTTTTTCGTCTTCGTGATCTCACGTCTCGAAAGACAAAGACCCGGCATCCATACTCGTTCGTTCTCGTTCGATCGCCTGTTCTTGCCGCGTATATCGATTGGCAGTAAACGAATAAAAAAGTGTGCGTTATTTTCCGTCCGCGTGGTTGAAATATTTTAGTCGAAAAAAAGTTCGATTTTATTTTGCGTGCGTTTCTTGATTCGATTGCGATTTTTTTTTTGTTTTCGTGATTTCGCGTGTCGAAAGACAAAGACCCGGCATCCATTTTCGTTCGTTCTCGTTCGATCGCGAGTCTCCTCTGCATATACTGATTAGCGGTAAAACCAATGTAAAAGTGTTCGTGATTTTCAGTGGGCGTGGTTGAAATATTTTATTCGAAAAAAAAATTGTCCTTTTATCTTGCGTTCGTTTCTTGATTCGGTTGCGAAATTTTTTTGACTTCGTAATCTCGCGCCTCCAAAGACAAAACCCAGCATTCATATTTTCTCGCTCTCCTTCGATCGCTAAATTTCTCCGAAACGAAAAAAAAATTCATTTCGAATTGTGTTGCGCGAGTTTTCTGATTTAACCGAAGGAAGATACTGACGCGAATTTTTTTCTCACATTTTCAGAGATTAACAACGGTCGACCATTTTTTTCCCTGTAATCGTAAATCGCGTGTTGCCAATTCAGACAGTCCGTTGCTGAACCAAGTGCCAACGCTTCTTCACTCTTCTTTCGTTCACTCGCTAGTCGCCATCAGTCGTGTGGATAGAATACGTCTTCGCGGTTCTCATTGCACGTAAGTATCGATATAAGTAACTTGAGGATGATACATACGAGTGCAGGGCAGCTCATTATTTTTTTATCACGTTCAAATGCCCGCGTGCGTCTCTTGATTCGGTTGCAAAATTTTTTCGTCTTCGTGATCTCATGTCTCGGAAGACAAAGGCCTGGCATTCATTCTCGTTCGATCGCGTGTGTCCTCTCCACGTATATCGATTGGCAGTAAATAAATAAAAAAGTGTTCGTGATTTTTAGTGCGCGTGGTTGAAATATTTCATTAAAAAAAAAATTGTTCGATTTTATTTTGTGTGCGTTTCTTGATTCGGTTGCAAAATTTTTTTGACTTCGTGATTTCGCGTCTCGAAAGACAAAGACCCGGCATGTATATTCACTGGCGGTAAAGGCATACAATAAAATGGGCGTAATTTTCAGTGTACGTGGTCGAAATAGTTTATTCGAAAAAAATTGTCCGATTTTATTTTGCTTGCATTTCTCGATTTGGTTGCAAAAATTCTTTGTCTTCGTGATATCGCGTCTCAAAAGACAAAGGCCCAGCATCCATATTTTTTTACTCTCGTTCGATCGCTAAATTTCTCGAAACCGAAAAAAAAAAATTCTGTCCGAATTATGTCGCGTGAGTTTTCTGATTCAACCGAAGACAGATACTGACGCCCAGTGTCTTCTCGTATTTTCAGAAACCAACAACGGTCGACGATCTTTTCCTTATAATGGACAGTCCGTTGCTGAACCGAATACTAATGCTTCTTCACTCTCCTTTCGGTCACCCGCTAGTCGTCATCAGTCGTCGACTCGGTAGTCGTATAGATAGAGTACGTCTTCGCGGTTCTCATTGCACGTAAGTATCGGTATAACTTGAAGATGATACATACAAATGCAGGACAGCTAATTATTTTTATATCACGTTCAAATGCTCGCAGTCTTTCAATTTGTTTATAGATACTATTAACATAAAATTCAAGAAAAAAAGTGTTTGATAATTTCTTGAGAGAACGAAACATGTTTATTCAGCTAAAAATTTTCTCCATTTAATATTGGTTTTTTGCGTGTTTTTCGATTCAACTGAGCGAATTTTTTGACGTGTTTCTTTACGCTTCTCGAAAGACAAAGCCGGGCATCCGTTTTCGTTCGGTCTCGTTCGATCACGGGTCTCCTCTCTGCGTATATCGATTGACGGTGAACGAATGAAAAAGGGTTAGTGATTTTCAGTGCGCGTGGTCGAAATATTTTATTCGAAAAAAGACCTGTTCGATTTCATTTTGCGTGCGTTTCCTGATTCCGTTGCAAAATTTGTTTCACTTCGTGATTTCGCGTCTCAAAAGACGCGAAATCCATATTTGATCACCCTCGTTTGATTGCGTGTCTCCTCTCCGCGTATATCGATTGGCGGTAAACGAATAAAAAAGTGTTCGTGATTTTCAGTGTGCGTGGTTGAAATATTTTATTAAAAAAAAAAAATTGTCCGATTATATTCAAGTCCGATTGTAAGTCAAGAAACACACATTGTCCGTGTGTTTCCGGATTTGTTTGCAAAAATTTTTTGTCTTCGTGATTTTGCGTCTCGAAAGACAAAGACCCCGCATCCATTTTCGTTCGTTTTCGTTTGATAGCAAAACTTTTCCGCGTGTATTGGTTGACGGTGAGCGAATAAAAAAAGTGTGCATGATCATCAGTGGCTGTAATTAAAGTATTTCATTCAAAATTAAAAGAAGAAAATTTATTTCGAGTTTTGTTGCGTACGTTTTACAATTTAAGCGAAGAAAGATTCTGACGTGTGTTTGCCTATTTCCAGAAACCAACAGATGTCGACCATTTTCTTGTCATACCTTTGATCTCATGTCGCCAACTTCGGTCTATTGCTGAACCAAATGCCAACGTTTCGTCACTCTTTGGGTTATTTGCAACTAGTCGCCATTAGTTTCGTTGCTCGCCAGTTCTCGCTACACGTGAGTACTCAGTAAACTTGTGTACCAAGTGCAGGGCAGCTAATTTTTTTCGATCTTGTTTGTGCAATTTAAATGCGCGCAATCTTTCGATATATGTATAGCTATAATTACAATAGAATCCAAGAAAAAAAAGTGAATTTCTGCTCAACTCGTGTTAGAGATATGAAGTCCCTACTGTACCTAACCTCTTCCTCACTTGAAATTATTGATCCCATTATTTGTGGAAGTACATTTATTCTCCGTAGGAAAAAATCGATGTATTTTCGAATTTTGATACGAGTACATATTGTATCCTCCGATTATTAGTTTTTTTTTTCATGCGTTTTTCAACTCGGCACGTGAAATTGTTCGACCTTTATGATTACGCTTTTCTAAATGCTAAACCTGGGCCCTCGTATTTTTTTCACACCCTTTCGATTGCGTCTCTCCTTTCTGCGCGTATTAATTGACAGGAAAGAAAGAAAAAAATTCTCTGTTATATTGGATGTTCCAGTTTATGGGTCTCTAGTACACGTAACGTAACGTAAAAATATGATGGCGAAAATCTTTCAATACTCGTGATGCGCACATTCTCGCGATAATTATCAAGGCCCCATCACTTTCATACATTTATTCGTTCCACTGAGTGTCATTTTTATACCTCAAACAACTCACTATTCAGTAATTCTGTCTCCTTTTACTTTTTACAGCTATTCGTTATCCTGCAGTCCACATAGATACGCAGACAAGGGTACCAATGACGTTTTTTCGCCATCTGTTCGTGGTTACGATACTGTTTCTGCTGTCATGTTTCTTGCGATCCGACCAAACAAATATTTCAATGGTTGAACATTCCGGCCTTCAGCACAAGTATGTATTGTATACGTATAATAACAAACGGAAAAAATATAGTTCGCCTTCAACGTCCAATCAATCGAGAAATTTCATTTGAAAACATTTTTTCGGAGTATCGGTCCTCTTTTACTAAATCGGTAAATGTAATATGATAATTAACATTCTCATTTCCAATGTTTACCACAGACTAGACTAAATCGTGATTCAGTGTAAGATGAAACTATATATCAGATACAATTTAGAAAAGACCGAGAAATGTTGAGTATCATTTGCAATCTGCATTTAAATATATTTCTGAACAAAAGTATAATACATTTTACAAATACTTCCCTCAGAAATGATTATTTTTTTTTTTTTAGGTTTGACGTTAATGGAAGCGACACAAACATTGCAGATGAAGGTCGGCTCCGACTTGCTCTCAATGTTTGCACGATATGCATAATTTTTCATATAATTGATTTTCAAAATTTTCTGCAAAAACACGAGACCGGAAATAACGATTTATCTCTCATCGCTTCATATCTCCCGTTGAGCGTAACGCAACCATTCGATTCACCGACAAATTTAGCTGGACTGGTGAGTATTAAACATTTACTACTCTCTCATCATTTATAGAATTGAAATTCCAAGATTTGATGCTGTATATTCTATTTTTTTTGTTGAAGTGAACATTTAGTTCTCAAACCATGCACACAAGCTATATATAGCGTCTATAGCTAATATAAACACCTTAAATGTTTATTACATTTCGAATCGAGATCTCCACGCCATCTCTCCGAAATAATATAACTTTGGTATCTCATTTTTGGTGACAGGATTCGGCCGCTGACGGCTTCTACACTGTAACGGGCAACAATTACGAGGTGAGTAAATTCAAAATGATTACTTGTATTCTGGATCCATCATAATACCATTTAATAATGTGAAACACACCTCGTTCAAGGTTAATGTAAATCTAAACAAATGAAGAATATAGCATACTTATCATTCGCTCTTAATAAATATATATATCGCTGGGTGCTTTCCAACAAACGTTAGATATTGTCTATAAGTATCGTATTGTAAGTATAAGTAACATCAGACATTCTCGGTCAGTATTCGGTTTTTATTATGCCGAAACATAAATAACTTCCGTTTTTTTCAATAGATTTTACTGGCTCCATCGGAAGTTATTTATGACTCGACCCAATAGTTGTTTTCATTGTCGTACCAATTTTTCGTTAATACATGAGGTCCGAAAATTGCACAATTCTTATTTGATTTTCAAGGTTCATACTTAACAGGGAAAAAATAGTTCCAAAACCTATTGCCTAGTCCACAAGTTCGAGGGTGCTCTTCTGATTGGTGATGTCAGAATTGTATTGTGATGACTCTATCATACCAATATGGCGCATTTTAAATATGAATTTATTAAAATTTTGAAATTCTTAATTTGAAATGCGCCATATTGGATTTTGGAGCCATTATAATGCAATTCTGACCTCACTAATTGAAAGGGTACCCTAAGGAAAATGATGGAATAGGTGGTTTTTAAATTGATATATTTTTTTCTCCGTTGCGAATGAAGCTCGAGAATCAAGTAAGAGTTGTGTATTTCTCGAAATTAATAGGTTGACATACAACAACGAATTGTACGCAAATGTTTTTTATTTATTTGTTTCTGAGGTTTAGTTAAGGTAGTCCTATCGCTTCACACTAGTCATACCACTGATCATACTTGAAGTTTGTACAATTTATATTTTTGGCATATGCAAAAAAAATTGTAATTGAAATTTTGCATGTCTGAACTGTTTAATGAAAGTTCACATTTACTTAGAAAAATGAAAAAATAGTCATTCCAACGATTCGCGCAGTATTTGTAGGTTAGATATTTGGCAACATTGGCTTTATCTCCGTCTCTTTTTACTCAACCAAGCGAGTTTAACCTCCATGCTTTTCAACGTCGATCTGCCAAAATAATGCCAGTTTTGAGAAATATAAAGCATTGTATTCGGGCCCCGACTGGTAAGAAGCGTGGAAACATTGTGTCGGCGAAATATGTCGGTTGAAAATGATATATGTGTGGAAATTCGAATGAGTGAGATGAGGTTAGGACTACAGTCAGCTGTTGCTTTGCTGTAACGTCTCTGTATCGTAGCAAGTGGTATAAATCCAATACCGAAAGTTCGAATTGAACTTGATGTTACATAAAAATTAGGTCAATACGCGTCATTTTTTCTGAGAGCATTCGATTACTTCAAGTGTTCGGTATGTAAATCTGATTATTTATAAGAATTTGACGGATTCCCACTGTTATATACACTTTTGTAGCGACGGGAAATTGGATTTTTGTATGTCGTCTCGAAATTCCTTCGCAAAAATAGGCAATTTTAATATTTTTCTTCAATCGACTCTAAAATTTTACAGAGACGATTATTAAGATATTTAGTGGAGCACAAAAAAAAAATCCTACGGATTGAAGCCTGGCGATACGACTACCAAGAGGTTAGGCCACTCTAGAGGCCGAAAAAATAGGCTTTTTGGGGATTTTTTTTTTTTTTTCAGAAAAACTACAAAATAAATCGAGATTACAAAAAAGGGTGTTGATCATACATATGATGTATGTTGACTGTATACAATAATTTTTTTGAAGCGATTAAATTCAAAATGGCGGCTGTGCAGCGTTTATCTCGAAACTGTATTTTTTAAGTTGGCCGGAAACATAATTCAGACAATTTTCAACCGATCCACTTGAAATGTTGAATATATCTTGAAAAATACATTGTCTATGGAAGTACGTAATATTTTTTTTATATTGTATAGTTTTTTGTTATTAACAATCATACGACGATTTGTCAGGCGAATTTTTCACCTTCCAAAAATTTGCCTAAAAAACCGTCAGATAATTGTTAATAACAGATGAACTATGCAAAATAAAAAAAATCCTACGTCCCCTTCCATAAACAATGTATTTTTCAATATATATTCAACATTTCAAGTGAATCGACTGAAAATTGTCTGAGTTATGTTTCCGGCCAACTTAAAAAATGTAGTTTTGAGATAAACGCTGCACAGCTGCTATTTTGAAATTAATCGCTTCAAATGAATTATTGTATACAGTAACTGACAGTATGATATACACCCTTTTTTGTAATCTCGATTTATTTGGTAGTTTTTCTGAAAAAAATCCCCAAAAAGCTTATTTTTTCGGTTTCTAGAGTGACCTAAAGCCTCAAATGATACGATTAGTCGTGCACAATTCTAAATCAGTAGTCTTTTTCCGTTGTTGATAAATAAAAACCTTAAACTTTGTGCAGATGTAAACTATTTCTCTTTTTTCTTGCACATTTAGTACGTTCCAATACGTGACCATCAACTAATGCGATCGACGAAGAAAAAATGTTGATAAAAGTATGTACAATGAAAAAAAAAAGCAAGATCAACTTTCAGCAATTGTGGAAGTTTCCTAATTTCGATTCATAACCATAACATTGAGTAACCATCACATTCCCTACCGACCTTTTCGATTCT
Organism: Ophion costatus; assembly: GCA_951751655.1. Lineage (NCBI taxonomy): Eukaryota > Metazoa > Arthropoda > Insecta > Hymenoptera > Ichneumonidae > Ophion > Ophion costatus. The sequence continues at coordinate 19,701,230 of OX632359.1, read as the reverse complement.
CCTTACTCTTTTTTTTCTTTTACTCAATTATCTCATTAAACTCATTCGCTAGATTGGATTGAATATACAAAAGAATCAGAGTTCAAAATATACAAAAATGAAATAAAATGTTTTCTTTCAATCGATAAAAATGGAGATGAAATTAGAAAAAGGAATTTGAAAAAAGACCCAACGTCAGCGATATGCAACTTTGGCATATAAAATTAAAAGAGATTTAAAAGCTGCATTTCCAACAGTGTAAAAAATACGAATGAAGATTAACGTATGAACGCAACATTGTGCAAACGTACGTTTTATTATTTTGCAATATAGTATCAAGGCAACGAGAACATTATAGTGAAATCAATAATCGGTAATATCATTTTAATTCGGTCCATCGCAATATTTCTTACGTGTAAATAAATCTTCCTTATGTTTCAAGATATAATTACCTCTGTTTAAAATAACACGTGGTACTTGTAATATTTTTCTCCCCCAATGTTACTGGTGACGTTGTTCCTTATCCAATTATCATTGTACTCAAACTTTATAATTGTACTTACGTATTTTCTTAAATGACAATCTTTCGCCATCACTTTTTCTTGAAATCGCCCATGTTACACGTTACGAAAAAATGAAATTACATTGGTACAATGTTATCAAGTTTTTATCTAGCGTACGGACTTTGGCAAACAATTTGATCCAATATTTAATATAAGTAATACGAGTTTATCGAGGAATCGCCGCAATCCTTTTACAGTGTTGCCACATTTATTAATTTTTATTCAATTACATTTTCTAATGTTGAATCTTAGTATGTACCTAAGATTCAATTGGAATTGAATTCACGAATAATACTGTTTAGTACTAAATACATAAATAATAAATTTACAGGGAACTCATAAATTCCTTTTACTAACGAATAAATACTTCAGATACACAGCAAATAAAAAAACAGTTGAACTAATCGTCTTAAGGTAGTGCCTCCACAGGAGAGTTGAATTAATAAATGGTTGAAATTTGACATATATGTTATTTAATGCATTGTCCAAACATCTGTGCAATTTGAATAAGTTTGACCACCCCAAACCGGAGATATTTACACTTAAAGTTGGCTTGGTTTGCACGTAACAAATGCGTTATGATGGGCAAACAGAGCATAATTAATTCTACCGCCAAAACTAAAATTAAGAAATTGATAAAAAACGAGGATAAGCTAGAGTAAGATATCATGAATAATGTGAAAAAAATTGAGAATCATTCACCATCTAGTTTCCAAGATATAACCATGAGAAGCCCTCACAATTTTGGTGCAAAGCCTGGCAAAGCTTGGCAAAGCCTGGAACAAAAACAATTTGGAAAAAGCCTGGACAGTCCCGGCAAAAAGTTCACTGGCAATAGTAGATCAAAAACACAATATAAAATATATTTTACGGCAATAAATGATATCCATCGTATTATCTACTAGTACCGAGTCAATATTGCGTAGTTTTTAATTTTATTTATTACTAATTAAACGAATTATCAATCTTTTAAACATGAACATGGTATGTAAACTTTTGGTTGAGATTTTCGCAGAGGAACTACCTTAAGAGAAAACGGGGTTCCTACATTTTCCAGTGCCATCTGAAGTCCGCTGTTTTTGAGGAAGCTATTCAAGCGAGTAACAGATCTTTCAATCAACGTAATAGCCGCGGGTATACTGTGCTTTTCCCTGTCAACAATAACGTCATCGGCAAATGGAGTCATTTTGCATCGGTCAACAATATTTAACTCTAATTTTGTTATATATATAGTGTACAAAACAGAGCTCAACACGCTTCGATGTGGTAGTCCTCGAAAGCTTCAAAGCGTTTTTTTTATTAAGTTCACAAATGTAACTGTTAGTTCCCTTGCGGACACCAAGTTATATATAAATACAAGCAAGCCTAGTGGATAGTCGAACTCTTTCAAGCGTTTGACTAAAAGATCTGCTAATACTTTATCATAAGCATTGTGAATGTCCATAAAGATGGCTACTACATGATTCTCACATTCGAAAGCTTTCAATACATCAGGGTACAATAGAGCTAATTGTCTAAGCATGACCTCGATCTCCTGAATCCGAATTGAGAATTCGGCATTTTTTTTGTGAAATTCAAGCCGCTAATTGAATCTAAAATTTATCAGTCTTGAAAACACACGGAGCCAACGATTTCGGCCTAATTTTTGTACTGTCATTTTTGGTGGAAGGAAGGTCGTGAAAGTGGTTCCCACTACAGCCGAAGTTAGGGTTAAAAAAATTATCGTCAATTTTCGGAAGTCTCTTTTGTATGCTTACTAAACCAATTAATAAGTATCTGTAAACATCAAGTATCTCAAAATTTGAAGTGAAACAAATCGAAATTCTTTCGTGAAATCTGACCGCTATTGATGTTAATATGAATAAAGTTTTTTATAACTTCCAAAAGCAGATTGTATTTTTTTTGTATTTCTAGATGGGCAGACCACGCAGCGTTTCTGATACCGAAGCTGTTGAACTGATTCAAAAATACATCCACTACTTCAAAACAGATGATTTTCCACAGAGCAACTCACAATGTTGGAAAGACATGAGTAATGAACTTGATGGCCGTTGGAAACCACATTCGGTGTACACACACGTGAGAGAGAACAAAAACGGTCATCTTGACGCAGCTCGTCGTAACTTGGGTATCGTTGTTCAATCACCCCTAAAAACTTATTCCGTCCTTGATGAGGATTTCGTCGATCAGTCATCCAATTATTCGGAATCTTCCGAGTCGTCGTACCACGATGACGAGAATGAAGATCCAGAAACTGATGTCTTCCCTTTGACTCTATCATCTGTCGAGTGGGCATTGATAAAACCTGATGAAGCATCGAATGAAAAGAAAAAAAAATTGAAATCGCGAATTTGGCCAAAGGTTATCACGAAAGCATTTTGGAATAAATACAAATTTTCTTGTGCGTTTATCGGAAAATGGTCCCACGTACGGTCAGAAGAAACCGACCATAATGATAACTGCATCGATCTGATATCTGGATATTTTTTGAAATTTAAAGGTGTATGTAGAAGTAAAAAATGTTCAAATGTTATCCTTGGTACCGCAATCGAAAAACCCATCGACGGTAAACTGAAATTGATGATTAAAACACGCGACACTCGTGTGGATTACCACGAAGAAGTCAAACGACCATTGAATGGACCACAACGCAAATCAGTAGCAAAAGAATTGAAACGACGAAGAGTGGCGGGTTATCGACAAAATGTTCTCTCGAAAAATATGGAATTTGGTGAGAACGAACCACCATGGATCAGCAAAAGTAACGTACTCAGACAAGCCAAAATGGAACAAAACAAAGAAGATCTCGGAATAACATCGATAAAGAAGATGGATATGATTTCGAACATCCAAAACATGATGCAGAATTTTCGATACGCACACAGCATTCGTGAAATCGGTGCAAAGAAGTTTTTCGTGTTTTACTGCAGTCCGGAACAAGTTTTTATCAAAAAAGAATACTGTAGAATAAAAAAAGGTTCTTCGCAAATATGTCTTGACGCTACGGGCAAAGTAGTAAAAAAATTCGAAATTTTTCCAGGACACCAAACAGGTCACATTTTTCTCTACACAATTACGATTAATTTCGAGGGAAAAACTTTACCGGTTTATCAAATGCTATCTGAGAAGCACGATGCTTCTTTTATATCTTTTTGGCTCCGTGAATGGATTCGAGAGTGTGGAGCGACAATTCCAGACGAAGCTATGGCAGATCTGGGTCGTGCTCTGCTATTAGCGATGTGCGAGGCATTCAATCGTATGACTCTAAAAGAATATGTAGACGTTCTTTTTAGTTGGGCAATCAACGAAGGCCACAAACTGCCACGTCCGTTTAACACGGTGATAAGAGCAGATGTCGCACACCAGATGGCCGCGGTTGCCAGATGGAAATGCATTCAAAATTTGCGTCACCCCATCGTCAAGGGATTTTATCTTCGTACAGTCGCGTTGATGATTGACTGCCAAACGATCAGAGAGTTCGAGAATATTTTCCGTCTAACTTGTATCGTTGCTCTCCATCTCGATCAGAATCAACAAAGCATGGCGTCAGACAAAGCCGTTTCCGTTTTTGAAGCCAGGCGCCTCTTAGAAGAATCCATTGCTGACCGCCGCACAATCATCGAGAAGCTTGAGACATCTATAAGCAACATAGAACATCAAAAGGAAGCTACGAGCGCTTTAAATTTACCCGAAGATAAATCAGAAAAAAATGTAACTTTGACGCATCAATGGATCAAAAGCATAATTAGATCGTGCACACCTCTCGATCAATCAACTGTGGGAGGCGACGCTGTAAACAGTTTTTATTTTCCAGAATTTATTCAATCGTTGGAACGGATCGCTAAAGAATTCCCTATATGGACAGCTGCAGCGCTCCCTGGTATACAATCTCATGCAACAACAGCGTCGCAAGAGGGATATTTCGCGGAAATGAGGAATAGGATTTTCGAAGGTATCAATTTGCCATGTTCTGCTAATCGATTTTTGAAAGAGCAGATTGACGATCTTCATTCGGGAACCAACGAGGTCGCGACAAAATTAAAACACTTCAATCACAATCATAGAATGCCGATATTGTCTTCCTCCAAAACCGATCGCAATTCGGATTCTACCCACCATCAAGAAAACTTCGCTCACGCTTCGACTCCCACTACTCGAACTATTCTGACTGAAAAGCCAAAATTTATTTTGAAACAAAATATCAAGAAATCTCAGCATCATGAAAATTTCATTCACGATTCGACTTCGACTTCTCGAACGATTCTCTCGGAAGAGCCGAAATTGATTTCAAAACAAAATACATCAACTCCAGTATCTACGTTTATCGAGCCACGTTCGGAACTCGCTCCTGGCCGGCATTCAGCACGTGGATCAGCAAGCACCGTATCTGAACCACTCGATTTCGATGTTAATTCCGAATTAATTAGCCGCTTAATTGATAGACCTCGAACACTAAACGATTCCGACTTAACAAGTGGCGAAGCCTGGAAAGGCTTGATTAACGAAAAAACCTCATTCACCAACGCAAATGAAGCGTATCTCGAAGAACACAATGTTGACCACGTATTGATTACAAAGATTGATCAGAACATCTTGACCGAAAGCGTTGATTCCAACACGGATACTGAACCGTCTGACATCAATTTAGCAAAACCTATTTTCTTGGGCTCGCCGTTAATCAGCGACCATAATTATTCTAAATCAATAGAGGAAGATATTCCTACTGAGAGTAAAAAAAAAATGGGCCCAAAAATAAAAAACAAAACTTCTAAAGAAGGATTTTATTTCCAACCATATCCGCAAATAAAATTCGTCAACGCGAGGCTCGAAAATCGAGGGAAAAAGGGTTTTCTTCTAAAAAACGGCTCGAAAACTGGAATCATGAAAATAAATAACATTTCTGTGGATCTTCAACAAACTTGTGGATTTGATGCGATCGTTCATATTGTACAATTCGGTGCTATTTACGATGCAAAATACCTAACATTTCTACAATCGTCGAGCAATCGCACTTTGAAATTCATCCGCAAACTCATTAATGTCGGTCCATCAGCGGAAGTTCTCCGAGAGCGCATCCTTCTTCTTAACGAGTTTTATCCGCTTGTAAAAGACTCTAATGCTCCGACGATTAAACCTCATAAGCTAATTGCTGAAGACTCTATAACATCGATATGGAAATATCTGTTCGCTTATTCCGAGTCAACCGAGCCAAGTGCAACGATTGATTCTACGTGCGATAACCCGCACTGCATCTCGTCATTACCAACCGACGTTGCGTACTTGGATGTGAATGGTACAACTATTAACAGCAAAGGCATCGGATCTTTGCAAGATGCAATTAAATTTCATAAAAATGACTTTAACGTGAAATGTCGCCAAAAAGACTGTCCCGGCTTAGTCACACAAACTGTTCGGCCCCATTTTCATATCATGATTGACTTGGATACGAGAACCCACTTGCGAAAAACACAGCATCTTCGATGCCGATTAGCCGATGTACCATTTTCATTGGATTTAGGAAAACAATATCGGTGAGTTATTGTGAACATAGAAGATATTTGTATTACTAGCTCAAACGCGCGGTTCACGCGCTCCACCTTGTTTTCCATCCGTAAATCATCAATGAAAAATCAACTTAATTAATGTACTTAAAACTTTTTACTTACTATAATTGTCATTGCAGTACTGATAGTATAGTTAAAAAATCTGAAACGAAGTAATAGAATCATTTTTAGTCAGATTGGAACAAACATTTAATACGAATTTCTTTTCTTACTGATACGTTCCTCTCGCGGTGGAATTTCTTTGACGTTTATATTTTAAGTTCACCCACTTCTATCAACAAAACTTTCTACATTTTCTTCTTGGTCAGTCGTGCTAATTACAGCGTTTCTCCAATTTTAAAATCAATATATTTAACACTCCTTTTTATAACAAAAATACCAACAAAACTTTTTTAAATGGGCAACGATATGCGTTGGTTATGGCAGAGTACAGTTTGACATATTCATACGACTTGTCATTTTGCTTATTTGACAGCCGTCGCTTCGGCTCATTCAACAGCCAATCACAAAAAGAACAATTCGATAACAATAAATATATCGATTGATCGATATTGTTCACCCGGATTTTTTAAGAAAGGCATATATCCAATAAATTATGATAATTAAAAACATGTATACTGTTTTCTAATTACAGATTGATAGGGGTAATTCAACATCTTCCTGGCCACTTCGTGGCGTATTGTCGGAAACCATCAGGCCGTTGGTTGAAGTGCGATGATATGCAACCAAACATACAAGGATGCGCTGACTGTACCATAATAGCACCAATTGCTGCTATTTATATTGCTGTATAAAATGATCGTTTTATTTTTCTGCTCAATTTAAAAAAAAAACGTTTCAAAAACTGATTTATCGATACCAGTTATAGGAATTTCAATTCTGTTACGGAAATTTCGGTAGAGTAACTTAAATCCGACGCTGGATGTGTTGTTTTTGAGAAAAAAAATGTATCATGATAATATCGCACCCCACAGGATTTCGAGATTACATGAGTTTTTTTTCTGAAAAACAACACATCCAGCATCACACTTGTCAAGAGTACTTTCGCTTACAAATGTTATGCAGATAACGAAAGTATTTTCTGCATTTGGAAATTACGATTTTTTTAATTTGCATCCGCCATCTTGAATTTTTGAAATTTGTTAGCACATTTGGATTCAAAGGTTACCAAAATAAGAAAAATCCTTTGGAATTGACAAGTCGACAAATTCTGGTACTTATGATTGCGAAAAAAGTGATATATTTTCCATTTTTTTACTGCTATGTTGAATCAAAAACGTAAAATTAACTAAAACGTATACAGTAATGTTCTATTCAACATAAAATTACATTTTAACGAAAAGATGCTCGAGAAAACATTTTCAAAAAAATATACAAGAAAATCCGAGTTTTACAAAATTTCAGGTTATTTCCGTGATTTGGGAAAAGTTATAGTGACTTGAAGTTTGAAAAATATATTTTCCTTAAATTTAAACTATTCACATCACCAATGATCATAGTCCGAATTCAAATTTAAATTTGACTTTTCGGTACTTTTTCTCATAAAATCCGCCGGATTGTGTTTTGGAGCCACTAAAATGAGATTTTTACGCCGAAAATCGAAAGAGCACACCCGAAAACAGTAAAGTACATGGCTGCCTTGTAAATCCACTTCAATTTTCTCATTGCGTTGAGAACTTCAAGATCAACCAAAAAAAGTGTCCTGTTCGGTGTTAATGGGTTCAATTTCCCATCCAGAATCGACCCGCTGATGAACAACATGAAAGTTGTTCACACGCGCAGACGTGTGTCGTTATTATATTTTTTTTCTTAATTTTTCAACAATTTTTGTCTGCTTCAACAATTAAAAGGAAAGAGTTGAACAAAAAACAGCAGACGTATGTTTTCATTGAATTTTTTCATTCTCAAAGCTTTTCTTTCTATGCAGAAATACGTTACAAAAATTTCGCAATCAGTTCATTCGGTAGATTTTATTCAAAGTTGAAAATAAATGATAAAAAAACATTAAATAGTAAACTTCTATTTAAATAATATCGTCAACGGCCGCAAAAGCCTGAAAACTAAAATTACAAAAACATTGCAATGAAAATATTCATGATAAACATAAATTATATTATATACATAAAAACAAATAAATTAATCAAGGATGTATTGCAGAAATTAGTCCTGCAACATAAATAGCATGAAAATTTTAAGTAGTACTAATGCTATATCAACGTGAAAAAATCAATTACATGTAAGATACTGAGCCCAGTAATTTCGAATAATAACAACGTTGAAAGGTTACTAATTCATTGTTGAATGGAGAAAAATTATGAAAATGTTCAAAAAAGTTTTTTTCTTCCGTGTCAGATCAATTCTTTCATTTTTTAAAACCACTGTAAATGTATCGATGTTTCAGTGTTTTGAATTTCCTTTAATTTCGGAAAAACTTGAGTAGAAAACTTTTGTTTTTAGAAAAGCTCAATTCAAATTTAAAACAAATAATTTACGAATCAAATTAGTTTGAAAGAAAAATAAATTTTTCGAATATTTTCATATTTTTTTAGTTTGATATTATTTTATAATGTTGTCATAATTGAAAATTACTGTTCTAAGTATCTTATACAGGGTGTCCCAGAAGGGTATGTCATCCTTGCAATGGTAGATCGGGGATGTAATTCTAAGTCGATTGATATATATGCGTGTATGGGTCTCCAATGGACCACTGATTCATTTCTAATTTTTTAAATTGACCAATCACATACAGGCGCCACGTTTGTGAGCAACGCACGCGAAAAGTGGTGTCGCGAGGGGCTAGCCCTCCACCCTGCGAGCACACGCACGGTAAGCTGTGTGGCCTCAGACCGAAAACGCGGGCTTACCGCGCGTACGCTCGCATGGTGGGTGATTTGCGGCTCGTGGCGCCACTGCTCGCGCGCGTTGCTCACCGACGTAGCGCGCGTATGTGATTGATCAATTAAAAAATAATAATATATCCGGGGTCGATCGGAGGCCCATACATGCATATATCAATCGACTCAGAATTATCATTGCATATATCATCTCCGATTTATCATTGCAAGAATTACATATCCTTCTGGGACAACCTGTATAAGATACTTCGAACAATAATTTGCAATTATAACAATAAAAGTGTTCTACTTAAGTTTTTGCGAAATTGAAACAAATTCAAAATATTGAAACAGTGAAAAATTTAGTGGTTTTTAAAAAATTGAAATTTATTCATTGTTGCTGGAATAATGTCTACCGTACATCCATGAGACGTTAATTTGAATGTTTAATATTATAAAGATATATTATATGTAAGAAAAGTATTAAAAACTTGTGATAGTAATACTAATACATGAAATTAAAGACTGAAAGTCTAATCATTATCGCCACAAGATGTAACGGTTATAAAACTGAAGTGTAAGACTGTATAAAGACTGAAGTATAATAAACCATTTTTCACGTAGCTCCTTGTCAACAAGTTATCAGCGTTTTATAAGCACCGACCGCTATAAGAATTGGAGAATGGAGTAACATGATAAAGTTGAAATATGTACTTAACGAATTATTACACCAATCGTTGGTATGCATAAACATCTATAATTTGCGCAAACTATCCCTTAATTGTTGGCATAGAAAGATGTGAGATCCAATTAATTTTTCACATTATTTCCGTGAATTTATATACAAGTTCGGTGGATCTCATAGTGGTGGACGTTTACGCCATAAGGCAGATTGTCGAAAGGTACTTGTCGATTGTAAATATGAAAATTTATTTCTCAAATTACAGAATTGCGATTTTAGTCATGTCCAGAACGATTTGCAATAGAATAGTGTAAAAGAAAACCTTGTTTCGAACATTTCACCTACTATCTGTACTCTCAATCGAATTTACTAATTGTAAACAAAGTATTGATTTCCAAACTTTGATTATTATTCCCTGAACTTGCCCAAACTGTTAATATAGAAAGATATAAGATCAAACCAATCTTTCCCATTATTTCCGTGAATATACAGGGTCTCCCAGAACTCAACGTTAAGCCGAAACGGGGTGACAGGATTGATTGTAACGATCATGAGGAAAATCCGAAAAAAAAATCTATCCCATGCAGTTTGAAAATTATGGGCATTTAAGAAAAACCTAGAAATTTGGTCAAACTGTAAACATTTTTCGGTTATTGTGAAACACACCCAAACAAACCCAAGTTTCCTACAATTGAGACTATTTGTTAAACTATGAATTGAAAATTTTCAAAATTTGTCTACTTTGAAAGGCCCTGCTTTATTTTTTTTCTGCTTTATTTTTTGTCTGCTTTATTTATTTTTTTTTCTCATGATGGTTACAATCAATCCTGTCACCCCGTTTCGGCTTAACGTTGAGTTCTGGGACACCCTGTATATCTCGGTAAGGTAGATCGCATAGTTGCGCTCGTTTCGGTGATAAGGCGGATTGTCGGAAGGTAATTATCGATTTTGATTATAGAAATTGATTTTCCAAACTTGGAATTCGTTTGAGCAGTCTTGCCCAAGCTATTGCGGGGAATAAATTGATTCCCAAACTTTTATAATTTCCGAAACGTTCCTAAACCATTCCTAAATTGTAGGCAAAGAAAGATGTGGGGTCCAATTATTTTTTCGCATTATTTCCGTGTATATATATACAGGTAAGGTAAATCTGACGGTTGCGTGCATTGACACGATAAGGCAGATCGTTGAAAAATTATCGATTTTAATTATGAAAATTAATTTCCCAAACCAGGAAATCGTTACGTCAGTCTTGCCCAAACTATTTGCAATCGAATGGTGTACTTTCGGTCGGTCATGTCATCTGCTAACTATAGGTTAAATTGAATTTGTTTATTGCGAATAAATTATTGAGTCCTAAACTTTAATAATTATTTCCTCAAGTTGCCCAAGACGTTCCCAAATTGTTGGCATAGAAAGATGTGGGATCCAATCATTTTTTCGCATTATTTCCGTAAATATATATACAGGTAAGGTAGACCTGACGGGTGCGTCCGTTTACGCGATAAAGCAGATCGTCGAAAGGTAATTATCGTTTTAATTCTGAAAATTAATTTCTCAAACTAGGAAATCGTTGCACCAGTCTTGCCCATACTATTTTCCATCGAATGGTCTACGAAAAACTTTTCGATCATGTCATCTGCTAACTATACCATATATTTAATTTGTTTATTGCGAATAAATTATTGGTTCCTAAACTTTAATAATTACTTCCTAAAGTTGCCCACACCATTCCCAAATTGTTGGCATAGAAAGATGTGGGATCCAATCATTTTTTCGCATTATTTCCGTGATTATATATACAGGTAAGGTAGATCTGACGGGTGCGTCCGTTTACGCGATAAGGCAGATCGTCGAAAGGTAATAATCGATTTTAATTATGAAAATGAATGTCCCAAACTAGGAAATCGTTACAGCAGTCTTGCCCAAACTATTTGCAATCGAATGGTGTACGAAAAACCTTCTTTCGATCATGTCATCGGTTAACTATCCGTTAAATTTAATTTGTTTATTGCGAATAAATGATTGATTCCTAAACTTCAATAATTATTTTCTAAAGTTGCCCAAACCATTCCCAAATTGTCGGCATGGAAAGATGTGGGATCCAATTATTTTTTTCGCATTACTTCCGTGAATATATATATACAGGTAAGGTAGATCTGACGGGTGCGTCCGTTTACGCTATAAGGCAGATTGTCGAAAGATAATTATCGATTTTAATCATGAAAATTAACTTTCCAAACTAGCAAATCGTTACAGCAGTCTTGCCCAAACTATTTGCAATCGAATGGTGTGCGATAAACCTTCATTTGATCGTGTCATCTGCTAACTATACGTTAAATTTAATTTGTTTATTGCGAATAAATTATTGATTCCCAAACATTTATAATTATTTCCTAAACTTGCCCAAACCATTCCCAAATTGTTGGCATAGAAAGATGTGGGATCCAATCATTTGTTCGCATTATTTCCGTGAATATATATAGGTAAGGTAGATCTGATGGTTGTGTGCGCTTACGCGATAAGGTAGATTGTCGATAGGTAATTATCGATTTTTATTATGAAAATTAATTTCCCAAACTAGAAAATCGTTACTGCAGTCTTGCCCAAATTATTTGCAATCGAATGGTGTATGATAAACCTTCATTCGAGCATGTCATCTGCTAACTATACGTCAAATTTAATTTGTTTATTGCGATTAAATGATTGATTCCTAAAATTTAATAATTATTTCCTAAACTTGCCCAAACCATTCCCAAATTGTTGGCATAGAAGAGAGGTCCAATCATTTGTTCGCATTATTTCCGTGAATATATATATATAGGTAAGGTAGATCTGACGGGTGCGTGCGCTTACGCGATAAGGCAGATCGTCGATAGGTAATTATCGATTTTTATTATGAAAATTAATTTCCCAAACTAGGAAATCGGTACAGCAGTCTTGCCCAAACTATTTGAAATCGAATGGTGTACGATAAACCTTCATTCGAGCATGTTGACTGCTAACTATACGTCAAATTTAATTTGTTTATTGCGAAGAAATGATTGATTCCTAAACTTTAATAGTTATTTCCTAAACTTGCCCAAACCATTCCCAAATTGTTGGCATACAAAGACGTGGGATCCAATCATCTGTTCGCTTTATTTCCGTGAATAGATATATAGGTAAGGTAGATCTAACGGTTGCGTGCGCTTACGCGATAAGGCAGATCGTCGATAGGTAATTATGGATTTTTATTATGAAAATTAATTTCCCAAACTAGGAAATCGGTACAGCAGTCTTGCCCAAACTATTTGAAATCGAATGGTGTACGATAAACCTTCATTCGAGCATGTCATCTGCTAACTATACGTCAAATTTAATTTGTTTATTGCGATTAAATGATTGATTCCTCAAATTTAATAATTATTTCCTAAACTTGCCCAAACCATTCCCAAATTGTTGGCATAGAAGAGAGGTCCAATCATTTGTTCGCATTATTTCCGTGAATATATATATAGGTAAGGTAGATCTGACGGGTGCGTGCGCTTACGCGATAAGGCAGATCGTTGATAGGTAATTATCGATTTTTATTATGAAAATTAATTTCCCAAACTAGGAAATCGTTACAGCAGTCTTGCCCAAATTATTTGCAATCGAATGGCGTACGATAAACCTTCATTCGAGCATGTCATCTGCTAACTATACGTCAAATTTAATTTGTTTAATGCGAATAAATGATTGATTCCTAAACTTTAATAATTATTTCCTAAACTTGCCCAAAGCATTCCCAAATGATTGGTGAAAAAAAAATTAAGATTCATGAATTTTGTCTGCTAACTATACGGCGGTCACCTGCAGGCAGTGACCGCGCTTGTCAACATCGACGGCCTTATCGCGTCTCCGGGTCGCTCGCCCATGAGACGTTTCTATCCGTCTCAATATATAAAAATAGTTTTCTTCACGTGCCCTCGCAGTCAGGTTTCCGCGCGCTTTTTTCACGTTGAGGCAGGATTCTCGGATTCTGCGACCTGGAGCTTGAAACAAGAGGCGGGCGCATGCGCCGCCTTTGCCCCGTAAGTGCGAGAGAGATCGGATATGGCGGTTGCAGGAGAGTGAGACAAGCAGTATGAATCTATACGTCTCATAAATTCGACGAATGAAAATTCCGGATTTCGGATCCAAGGTCAAAGGGGCCCCGGTATTTCTGTACATACGTATACGGCAGAGGTTTTTTTGCTGTTCGATGCTCGAGTGGCTTATTTCCGAATAGTTCGGCCGATCTGGAAAATCCCCGCGCATCACGCCTACAGTTGATAGTCCAACAGTATTGCGACTGCAAAACAAATTTAAAAAGATCGGTGCCGATACTCGTTCCAGAGTGACCAATTGTATCAACATATACAAAAACATTCGTAAGATAATCGTAAACATTTGTATTCGTATATTTTCTTGCGAAGATAACATCTTCATTACGTGTAGAACAAAAACTGCAATATGACAGACATCACGGAAAGAGAAGCTCTGGAAACGGTGATACAAGCATCCTTGGAAGACGAAGAGATAGGAAAAGAAGAACCGCAGCCAACATGGAAAATTGTATTTCTCTGCTGCATTTGGTTTATCATTTCCATCTGCAGCACCGGCATCACAAATTTGTTATATGAACTCGCACATTGCGATATCATTGCGACCCTTACAATGGTACAATTCACATCCATGACGCTCTATACCGGTCTATTCATCATCTTCTGGGGCATACCTAGAAGTACCAAGGATGTACCATGGGCCAAATGGTTCATGCTAATCATACCCATGATACTGAGCGTGTTTATCCGCATCAGGATCGAACATTTGATGTGGGCCAGCCCAATAAGCGATCCTTTTTCTCTCTGCGGTAAAAACTATCTATCTAATAGAAAATAGTTAGTTTTAATCTGGCTTATACCTCGAATGTACTGGTTATTTCCAATTGTGTGCGATATCATTCAACTGTATTTACCACTCGAGTTTTGATAACGGATCTAGCCTTTCGTACAGATTTTGCCGTTCAAGTTGTTATATTGATGTTTATGTTTTTATGTTACAGTGGAAGCGTTTGTACCGCTTTGTATGCTCACCTTGGCAAGAATAATCTTGAATGAGAAAAGAGTAGCGATACCGTATATATGCATGCTGGGAATTTTAGGCAGCGTAATTGTTTTGTATGTCATCGACGCAACACCTTACTGGGTATCCCCGATAGAGGTCCCTATATACGCAGCCTTGACTTCCTTCGAAATGGTATTCTCAAAAAAGGTAATGATACATTTTTCACATTTAGGTTATTGTTATTTTCCAACTATAACTCAGTTGCGCATTCCAAACATGTCTTTTTCTCACAAGTTCTGTGAAGGACTAGGCGCTCTTGGGCGAATCTCCGTGATCTTTTGGATATATATGATTTGCCGTTTAAAGGCTGATAAATGTAAATGAGATATTCTATTGTCTTGTGCAACACGGTATTTCTTATGGGTTGAGGCTACTGTGGCAGTGCTAAAATCAGGGTTCTCGTAAAATAAGTATTTTAAGAGAATGATTAGGATGATTGTCAAGTCGTTTGAACATTCATTCCTATGCACATTAACAAAGAAGTGTACCAAATTTCATACATTTGAAAAAATAATCGAAGAAGTTGTAAAGAATCTCGTGAAGGACCTTTGGACATGGGGGCTCATCGGTGTGCGTGATTTTGGCCATCCGATTGATGTAAAAGAAAAAAAAGGAGTATTTTTTCTCGAAATAAATAATATCAGCTAAGGCTTGACCATGTTTTTTTTATTATCCTGTTTTGATCATAAAAAATTATTATTCTTTTCGCTATTTCAAGGAAAATGAGATCATTATTGCTAATAACTAATGAAAAAAAATGTTAAGAGAAACGTCCGTTAAGAGTTAAGTACTATTACACTGACGATTTTTAAAATTGTCACATTAACCCATCCCCTCAAATTTGATAGGCGAAAAAAATCAGGTGTTTGATAGAACTTTGAGAGTTCACATATACAAGCGAGAAAGTTATTAGAAATAATGCCAAAAGTCTTGGTTCAGTCTTTTCATTGATGAAACACGTATACACTGATTTTCTACTACATTTCAGATACTCAAAGAAACGGGCCTGCACCACTCAAGGCTGCTTTTCGTTTTGGCGTTTACAATGGTTATCACTTACCTCCCTATATTCTTAATGGATACGTGGTCTCGCTTACAACGGGACGCGTTCGTAATCGAAAGTCTCAATTCAAAAACAGCCAGTCTTATCATCCTTGCTGGTGTATTTAGCTGGCTTCAGACCATCGTTGCATTCACACTTATGTCAATGGTATCGACTCATTGTTATGTCGCTGCAAGTGCTTGCAATAGAATATTCCGACTATGTATGGTTGCAGGTATAGCTGCGTTACTTTATGATATGAAGTTTGATTTTATGTATGCTGAATTTTAGCATTGTGACATTAAATTGTATGATATCAATACCAGTGATCAGAAGCCACTGAAAAAAGATGAATCTATACATTTTTTTTCTTTAGACATGCGATTATCAAGTTTGATAGATCATACCTCTATTCAAATACCATGAATACACTTTTTTAGCCCCATTATTTTCGGAAGTGATCTTTGTCTGTTTATTCTGTAGTATACGAATTTAACAAAAGTCTCGATACCTTCTGACGCTCAAGTGACGCGTGCGACTTGGTTTGTAGTATTTGTGCACAAAGCGAGGGTGTTACTCATTACAGTTCGCCAAGAAAAATCAATTTCTTAATATATATGCTTAATATATCTTAATATATATGCTACGTACTTGTATTCTCAAGATACTCGTTGATTAAAGAAACAAATAATAAATTCCGTCAAGTACGTTTCGGAGCACCCGTTACATGAGGGCCGCGTGGCGCACTGGTACATATACACATAACTGTAAGATAGAATTTCAACTTTATGACTTCCAAAATATTAGAAGAGAGGGTTCGGTAAACACTGATAATAATCAATATTTGAAGTGTCCTATTTTTCGCATAGTACCGAAAGTAATACACAATACAAAGCTCCTTGAAAATTCAAAACAAATTCCTTATGTTTTTTCGAAATTTATAACTTTACAATATATTGCATAGCTCGGCGGAAGTACGACGATCGGATTTTCTTTACCAATTCAATTGTTTCCATACATTTTTTATTATGAATTTAACACATTGCGTAGCTTCGAGTACATTGTTTGTGGGCTGGTTTCAAAGATTTTAATAGATAAACCAACGTTTTATAAGGCAAATCAACCTAAATACACTTGTCTCTACTATTCATATAACTCTAGCGTTATTTTTTCGGAAATTGTACGAATATAGAACTGCAACAGGAGTTGGCAGGTTTTTTTACAAGCTCCGCCCTTCCGTACGTTCGAATTCTAGTAGCTAGTTTTCTCGTTTATAGTTTATACTGCAAAATGAAGAACAAGAATCTGATTACCGAGATATTTGTTATTCCTCTAAGAATATATCTGTAAACGAACACTTCTTTTTCAAAGATACAATAAAAGCACAAAAAGACGTTTATTTATAATATATAGTTATAATCCTGACCATAAATTAAAACTACGAGAAAGGCAAAAAAATTCGACAGAATATACGAAAATACCAAAAATTTTCAAGCCGCAGGACTGTTGTCTAGAAATATGTAAAGATCGTTTTTTTTATTTACTTTTATTATTCTACAGAAATGTTGAAACTATATGGGCCCTCGGGTATACGCTACGACGGCTACAAAAGTACAAAAACTTACAACGCGTTTTTTTCGAAACGATGTTTTTCAAATCAGCAACCACGCGAGATCCCTAGATAACTACGTTCTGCTCTGGTGGAGTAGGTCGTACCGGTACGGTACTAGTACTACACTGGTATGTGGTGGGATCGTATGCGTTACTGGTACCGTACCGTCCCGATACGTGTTACTATCGTATGATGTACCGGTACCGCACGAGTACGCTGTGCTGCATTTGTGGAATTGGAAAAATAGCATTGATTTTATTCTTCACTCGACGGTCCTTTTAATACATAAACAAACATTTCTTCGAACAATTAATTAATAAACATCCATTTAAAATTCTTAATAGTTTGAAAAATATATAAATACGATATTTTCATATATAGTTACGATTTATTGCATCCAGAATGAAATCTGCGTTTGCATCTACGTACGGCAGACACTTTGCCATTTCGACTATTCTCCCGTGACATGCGTAAATTAATTTTAATTATGAAAAATCCATTCTATAAGAATAAGTTGGATGATTGAAAAATCGTTTGCGCATTTATTTGTATGTACATTAACAAAGTTGTGTGCCGAATTTCATTTAAAAAATTAATAATTAAAGAAGTTACAATCAATCGTGTGAAAGACATTCGAATGTGAGGGACTCAACTGTGTACTTGGTTTTGGCCACCCGATTGATCTGAAACAAAAAAAAACGTCTTTTATTTTCTTAAAATAGATAATATTTGATAATACTTGACCGAGTTTTATTTATGATCGTGTTTAAATATTAAAATTCTCGATTATTCGAAGAGAAATGACATCAGTATGGTTAATAATTATCTAACCAAATTGTTAAGAAAAAAAGTCGGTCAAGACTAAACAACTTGTACACTGAATAAGTGTACCATCTTTCGAGTCGATTCGTTAATTAGATGTCAAGAAATCGTGTACACCGTTAAAAAAATAGTTCCGAAAAAACGAGTTTAAAGTTTTACTAGCAGTTCCATCGATCAATGGATCGACAGATCGAACAATAGTCCTGAGATCTTCTTACTTCATCAAAGAAAAAATAAAATAACTGTGTTTTTGTAGGTTATACACGCTGTAAATAGGTGGATATGTATTTTATGGAAAAAATTCTTAACCTGAAGTTACTTGTTAAACTAGGGAAAAATGCCACAGGGGCTTATGCAATGTTGAAAGAAGTCTACGGGAATGAATGTTTAGCCCGCACACAAGTTTTTGAGTGGTTTAAACGGTTTAAAGAAGGGCCTGAAACGACCGAAGACGATCGGCGTCCAGGACGGCCCTCAACGTCGAGAACGGACGAAAACATTGAAAAAATTGGTAAATTAATCCGGTAATGTCGAACACTTTCGTTGTCGATTCCTGTCATGTCAGCAAGCCCTCAGATGCTCAGGCGACGATCGGCGCTGATTAATTTACCAATTTTTTTAGCGTTTTCGTCCGTTGTTGACATTGAGGGCCGTCCTGGGCGCCGATCGTCTTCGGTCGCTTCAGTAGACTTTCGGTAGACTTCCTTCAACTTTGCATAAGATTCTGTGGCAGTTTTCCCTAGTTTAAGGCGTTACTCCCACTTACAGCGCAAAAAAAGGCCTTTTTCATGTATTTTTTTAAAGAAAACTACGAAACTTTTTTAATCGATCAATATACCATCTTAAAGAACACATCTTGAAGAACTATCAGTAATTTTTTTATTGAAAAATATTACATTTAGTGGCAAATGGCCGTCAATGAAATAATGTTTTTATATACACGGTTTGCGGTGACCAACATTGCGGCGAAGTGGATCATCTGAAAAAAAATGCGGATGGATTTAGTCAAATATAAGTATAAACTAGTCTTTAATCGAAGGATTTTAAAAAATATTCATTTTTCACAAAATGGTGGACAGTCAAAGTTAATAATTCGATTTTAACGAAAAAAATCGAACGATTAAAGACTACATTTTTATGTATTAAATAAGCCTGCAAAATTTCAAGAAGATCGGTTCATTAGTGGTCGAGTAATCTTGGTCACCGACTTCAGAAATGCCATTTTGAGAAAAACGCGCCAGACGGCAGACTAGCCGGTCGTTTACACAACGGATTCTTCTCTTTCAACGTTCATATCTCAGTCAATTTTGTTCGGATCGACTTGAAATTTTCAGGACATATTCTCAGATACTTATACTTGAAAAAAATGCAATTAAAAAAATCGCAAGTGGGGGTAACCCCTTAACAAGAGACTTCAGGTTAACCCGATGCTCCGTCTGATCACTTGGCATTTTTCCGAGCCGTCACTAGTCACTAATCGACTGCTACAGTCAAACTGGGCGACCCGCCGGCTTGTCTAGCGAGCTTAGGGTGGGGGAAGTCCATCAGACACAGTCATGTTCAAACATGTCGCGGCACGCTCGTAGTTTGCTGCAGGCAGCATCAGTCTGGTTATTTAATAGCCACACCTCGTACACTATCGCTCAAAAATTTGGATACACCAGTCGATATTTTTTGCCGCTCTTGAAGTTGTATAACTCTGCAAAGAAAAAGATATTCGAATATCCAAAGCGGCGATTCAAGAAAGGTGAATCAGGCTTCAGTTTGCATTTTTTAAATATTTTTTACGATTTTTGTTCGACCGGTACGCACTTACGTGCGTGACCGTTTTTAGGTCTTTTTTCAACCATCGCGAATCAGGCACATAATTTAAGGAATTTTTTTTAACGATGACAAACTTGAAACGGAAGACAAAAGCTCCATCTTGCTCTTTAAAAAAAATTTTCGTCGATAAAATGCTTTCAGTCAGGTCGATAAAATGCTTTCAGTCACTCACCTCATTTAGACAAGTTATTCATCGACAAAGCTGCCCTTGGCTTTGAGCACCGCGTTCACGACTCGTGGCATCCATTCGATTAATTTATCGATTTGGTCTTTGTTGAGACTCGACCATGCAGCCTGTAAATTTTTCCAAAGATTCCCCGTAGAAGATGGACAATATTTTCTGATATTCCGATCAGGCTCTTCCCACAGAAGCTCGATCGGATTGAGGTCCGGTGATTGTAGTAGTCAAACTATATTTGTAATGATCCCAGTCTTTGGTTTCGAGATATCCTCTGCAGAGTCTCGAGCTGTGCTTCGGATCGTTGTCCTGCTGCATGATGAAACCACGCCTAATAATTCGGAGACCGGATGGAAGAGCGTGTCGAACTAGAATTTTTTTTTATTCTTTTTTTCTCCTGATTCCTTCGACTTTGATTAAGTCTTCGGTACCATGATCCGAAAAACAACCCCAGACCATCACAGAGCCACCCCCATGTTTTACGGTGGGCGCTAAACATTGGGGTGTCATTTTTTCTGCGGGATTCCTTCTCACGAACACTCGTCGAAGAGATACAAACACGATGAATTTTGATTCGTCGGTCCACAAAACATTTTTCCACTGAGCTACGGTCTATTTCCGATGTTTTAAAGCCCACTGGTGTCGTTTTTTTTTTTTTTTTTTATTAACGAGGCGCAGCAGTGGTTTTTTGCCGCGACACAGCCTCGGAGTTCAGAATTGAATACCCGACGTTTTACTGTCGCCAATGATACCGGGGTTTCGTTGGATTGATTGTATTCTGCTCGAATTTCCGCGCCTGTTAATTGTCGATTCCTCTTACTAGTGAGGATGATTTTTTTATCGCCTTGGGGGGGTTGTTTTTTTGGCCGGCCGAAGCGACGACGTTCCTGATGGGTGCCCGTCAATTTCCACCTCGCGATCGTTGTCTGGATCCCTTTCAATGACACTCTAATTTCTCTTGAAATTTCTCGATAAGGAACTCCTTTTTGCCATACCGCTAGTATTGCACCCCTTTCATTGAGAGAAATACGTTTTCTCCGTGCCATTTTTAGAAAATTATTTGATATTTTTTGTGTGAAAACATGCGAATTTCGTTTTATTTTGTACTCGCGATTGAAGCATCCGCACAGAACTAACCGTCGTCATCGACGACGCTTGTAGTATTCCTCAAAACTTCTCCTTTCTTCTTCTATTAAAAGTGTAAATAAATCTAGGGAGTGAGCAGAAAAGAATAACACCAATTTCACGTCAAAACGATTGTTTTCTTTTTCATGCGACGACGTTGCAGAAATCACAATCTTGAGGACGGTAAAGAATGGAAAAGGAAACAACCGTTTTGACGTGCAATTGGTGTTATTCTTTTCTGCTCACTCCTCACATTTATTCATACTTTTAATAGACGCAGAAAGGAGAAGTTTTGAGGAATACTACAAGCGTCGTCGACGACGACAGTTAGTTCTGTGCAAAAGCTTTAAACGTGAGGACAAAGTAAAACGAAATTGGCATATTTTCACATAAAAATTATCAAATAATTTTCCAAAAATGACAAGGAGAAAACAGATTTCTCTTGATAAAAGGGGTGCAATACTAGCGTTATGGAAAAGAGGAGTTCCATATCGAGAAATTTCAAGAGAAATTAGAGTGTCATTGAAAGGGATCCTGACAACGATCGCGAGGTGGAAATTGACGGGCACCCATCAGGATCGTCGTCACTTCGGCCGGTCAAAAAAACCATCTCCCCAAGGCGATAAAAAAATCATCCTCACTAGTAAGAGGAATCGACTATTAACAGCCGCGGAAATTCAAGCAGAATACAATCAATCCAATGAAACTCCGGTATCACTGGCGACAATAAAACGTCGGCTGTTAAATTCTGGACTCCGAGGGTCTATCGCGGCGAAAAAACCACTGCTGCGCCGCGTTAATAAAAAAGACACCAGTGGGCTTTAAAACTTCGAAAATGGACTCAGTGGAAAAATGTTTTGTGGACCGACGAATCAAAATTCATTGTGTTTGGATCTCGTCAACGAGTGTTCGTGAGAAGGAACCCCGCCGAAAAAATGGCACCCCAATGTTAAGTGACCCCCGTAATATATGGGAGTGGCTCTGTGATGGTGTGGGGTTGTTTTTCGGGTCATGGTACCGGAGACTTAATCAAAGTCGAAGGAATCAGGAGAAAAAAGAATATAAAAAAATTCTAGTTCGACGCGCTCTTCCATCCGGCCTCCGAATCATTGGGCGTGGTTTCATCATGCAGCAGGACAACGATCCGAAGCACAGCTCCAGACTCTACAGAGGATATCTGGAAACCAAAGACTGAGATCATTACAAATATGGTTTGGCCACCACAATCACCGGACCTCAATCCGATCGAGCTTCTGTGGGAAGAGCCTGATCGGAATATCAGAAAACATTGTCCATCTTCTACGGGGGATCTTTGGAAAAATTTACAGGCTGCATGGTCGAGTCTCAACAAAGACCGAATCGATAAATCAATCGAACGGCTGCCACGAGTCGTGAACGCGGCGCTAAAAGCCAAAGGCGGCTTTTTCGTCGAAGAACTCCTCTAGATGAGGTGAGTGACTTAAGGCGGTCCTCTAGTTGCTCGGATCGAAAAAATTGATTTTTTTTTCCATAAATCATATCTACAACATGCGTAGGAAATGTGTGCCAAAGGATTTTTCGATATTCGAAGTGGTTCACAAGTTACGGCCCTGGAACGGAGCAGGTATACGGAGCGCGCGCCGGGCTGCTCCGAAAGTCGAGCGGCGCTGACCATTGTATTGATATCCCTAAATCTAACTGCTACCTGAACCTTTTGTGAATTAGGCTCGAGTAAAGGGGAGCCGAGACCGTTGACAGACGCTTTCGAATATTGACTAAGACGCCGTGAAGCGTCGGTTAGTTCAGTTTTGCTGTGGCAGTGGCGAAGTGTACTATATTTTCTCTTGCGAGTCGCACATAGCTGACTTTTTGAAAATAATTTTCAAAATGTTAAAGGAAGGAAGTAGAGACGCCCCGGCTCGTTACAATCGACCTAAAAAGCGAAAATTCGTAGGCAACTGACACACTTTTGAACATGACGAGTCGTTTACATCGGCGTCAGCGAAGAAACTTCGTCAAAATAAACATTTTGAAGTGAACGTTGAACAGACTGTTTTGTATTGTATTTTGAATTTTGTGAGTGTATTTTCAACCATTTATTCGGCTGTTATTTGTAAAGAGTGCAAAAGTACGGTGACTTTCCATCAACGTCATATACGAGGATTGGGCTTTAAAATTTCTATGGCGTGCAAGTGTGAGAAAGAAAAAGAAATAGATTCATGCCCAAAAATCGGTAAAGCCTACGAAATAAATCGTCGCTTAGTTTTCGTGATGCGTTTGTTGGGAGTCGGTTATGAAGGCTATAGAATTTTCTGTGGACTGATGGATATGGGACAAGGTTTTGCTTCGAACACGTACTATTCCATATTAAAAAATATTCACTCAGCTTCTTCGGCCGTTTTTGATACAGTGTTGTCGATTGCGATTAATCAAGAAAAGGAAGTCCTTCAAGAACAAGGCAAAGCAGAAAATGAATTCACCGTATCTGGAGATGGCACATGGAAAAAAGAGGATTTTTATCTTTATTCGGAGTTTCAACTTGAATTACCAAGTACACCGGTAAAGTGGTTGATGCGTGTGTAAAGAGTAGTTTTTGGGCTGGATGCAATTTGTGGAAAAATACAAAAAATAGTGATCCAGTTGGATATGCAGGATGGCTTGCTGATCGCGAAGAAAATTGTACTCGAAATCATACTGGAAGTTCTGGGAAGATGGAAATAGATGTAGTTGTTAAAATGTTTTCCCGTTCAGTAGATAAACATCAAGTTCGATATACGACATACATAGGAGATGGTGACAGCAAGACATTCAACGGTATTTTGAAGGCAGAACCATATGGAGAAGATGTTGTTGTAAAAAAAAGAGTGTGTCGGACACGTTGAAAAGAGGATGGGGACTCTGCTCCGAAATGCAAAAAAATCTAATAGAGGCATTGGTGGGAAAGGTGCAGGAAAACTCACTGATAAATTGATTGGTGAGATGACAACGTATTATGGATTAGCTATTCGGAGACATCCAGATTCTGTCGAGGAAATGAGAAAGGAAATTTGGGCAACATTCTTTCACAAGATTTCCACAGACAGCAATCCACAGCATCAAAATTGTCCTGCAGGCGAATCTAGTTGGTGCAAATGGCGCACAGCTGAGTTTCTCGGAGAGGCTGAGCAATTCAAACACAATAAACCGCCTCTTTCTGAAGCAGTTCAAAAAGTTATAAAGCCAATTTATGAGGATTTATCTAAAGAAGAATTGTTAAGCAGATGCCTGGGAGTGGAAACTCAAAATAATAACGAGTCGCTCAATTCGTTAATCTGGACTTTTGCTCCGAAGCAACTCCATTCTGGGCCAAAAGTGGTTGAAATCGCCACGTTTCTCGCTGTCGCAATCTTCAACGAAGGATTCAAATCTATCCTGAAGACCTTGGAAACCATGGGAGCGAAAATCGGCGCACAAGCTAAAGGATATGTTCAACAGCGTGATAGCTCTCGGATCGACCGTTCAGAAAGGCGCACGAGTGATGTTGTAAAACAGGCCCGAATCGCGAAAAGGGAGGACGGAGCAGCTCTGCGTGACTTCCAAGAAGAAGAGGAAGGCCTATTGTATGGTCCAGGCATAGCAGATTGACGGTGAGATGAAATTTTTAGTATAAATCACATGCGCGAACTTTCGAATGCGTTTTTCTCGAAACACCTTTTTTTGAAACAGTGGACACGATATTTCAGAAACTACTGCACCGATCTTGGTCAAATTTATACAGCATCTTTAATATGTTATAAGCCAGCGATTGAACTAGGATTATCATGATTGCTTCGATATGTTTTTTTGTACGAGCGAAAAACTTAAGAAAAAATGAGTAAAAAATAGAATGTAATTTTCCAAAGTGTATAAAAAAGTCAATTTTTGTAATTTAGATTTCACTCTAGTTCAATCACTAGTCTTAAATATGAAGATTAAAATGCCGTTTGGTTTTTTAATTTCAGATAAGCAGAACAGCCGCAATCTTGGTCACCGTCAAGCACCTCTTTTACTTGATGTCTGCCTGTCGGCCACTATAACTTTTATTCTATTATATATTTTGACTTAAAAAAATTTGTAAAGGTTATTTAAATGTTAATAAAGATTATGCAAAAACAATGAGATTGATGATTTCGATGCTTTTCCCGTAAAAAATTATTGAAAAAGCCGTAAAAAACAGCCGAGAAACTAGAGGACCGCCTTAAAGCATTTTATCGACCTGAAAAAAAAATCTCGTGAGTTTCAAGCGAAAATACTTAAAAAAAAATTTCAAAGAAAAATTCTGAAAACATTCCAGGTGATCTAGTATAAAAATACGCAACTTTTTGCATATTTGACATTTTCTCTTAAACCTTATCGTTCTTGAGTTATTTAAAATTTTTCTACATTTATCTTTTTAAGCCAAAAATAAAATAACTTTACGAAAAAAAACTCAACATTTTTTTTAAAAGAGCAAGATGGAGCTTCTGTCTTTCCTTGCAAGTTTTTCATAGCTAAAAAAAATGCTTCAATTATGCGCCTGATTCGCGATGGTCGAAAAAAGGCATAAAACGGTCACGTACCAAAGTGCGTACCGGGTAAAAAAAAACGTAAAAAATATTTTGTTAAAGCAAACTGAAGCCCGATTCACCCCTTTTGAAACGCCGCTTTGGAAATGCGAATATCTTTTTTTTTCAGAGTTATCCAAATTCAAGTGCGGCAAGAAATATCGACTGGTGCATTCAAACTTTTGCGCGGTAGTGTATACTACCAAAAAAATGTTTCGACTACATTTTGTCAATTTGACACTTAACAGATGTGGAATTTTATAGATTATAGAGTGTACATGTGTATTCCAGAAATGGGGTAAAGCGATCTTTCCATTAATTAAATGATCTCAAATACCTATAAACCATCATCTTCGATCTGTGTCAAATGTGGATCGTTAAATTCTTACAATTAAAATATATTTTATAACTATGTGTGTGTGTCTCATATATATCGATATATATATATATCGACTCTGGCGGGCGGGAGTTGTAACGTTGCGTTACAAATATCAAGACTATCCGAGAAGAGTGTGGTCAGCATGCTAGCATAGTTTAGGCCCGGTTCCACAACTCTCGGTTAACCGAGTTAACCGAAGTTTAAGGGCGACTGGACCAATCAAAACCACGCTTGGCTGGCTAAACTCCGGTTAACTCGGTTAACCGACAGTTGTGGAATCCGGGCCTCAGTGGTCACAGCAGTCGACCGCTAATCGAAAGGTCGCGGGTTTGAATTCCGGCGGTTTGAATGAAAGCGCACCGCAATTTTTTCTCGGATAGTTCTCTTGGAGCTTTTTCGGGGGGTTTCAATATACAACGCATATAATTTCACGTTTGTTTTGTATGTGTACTGAATATATAGACGTCTACCGGACATATACTGAATGTAGAGTACACGTGTACTGAACGTACACTGTATGTATTGTAATAGTATATGGCGTATTGCCATTGGTATGCTATACATCTTTTATGAATTTATTATTTGTATGTAAAGCGTTTATGATATGTCTAATATACGTTAATACGATGTCGCCATCGACATCTGTGAAACGTATTTAGTACGTACACTGAAGCGCTAAAGTTCCGGTTAATATCCGTATAATGTACGTTAGGATACACGTATCAACAATCAACGTAAACAATACATTTGACGTATTTCGACATTTTATATACTTAAAATATACCGTTTAATAAAAGTAGAATATATGTATTCGTTACACGGATGTATTAGCCGGACATTTAGTTCTTCAATATACGTACTAAACACGTCTTACAGACGTCGTATATACGTTTATTATACATCAGTGTTCGATCTGGGTTTCTTTGAAAAGTTGCGGTTGCTCAAAGTCTTCCGCTAGTCACATTTTTCTAAGTTTTATCATTAATACTTTCTCTAAACATACGGCGATCCCCGGTTTTTATCGTCGTTGGGGAATCTTTAGATTTTTTTACATGCATGAGCATTTTATATTGGGCATCTAGAGTTATTTAGTGTATGAATTATTAGATAGAAATATGGCCGGCATGTCGTGTTGTCCACATCGCGCCGTATAAATGAGACAATTTTTAGAGTCGTAATTTTTCACCAGTATACGGGAATGTATTTTTACTTGACTATAGATGAAAATCAGTTAATTGTTAGACATTCGGGTTCGTGGAAGGAATATTTTTACACACACTCGACTTTACAATCGGCTGATATATGATCGATCCTCTTAAAACATCGGATTAATATGTATTGTTCTACTTTGGATACTTTCTTATCTGAGTATCATGAGAAACCGGTTTCTCGAAACACCAGACAATTAATGCAGTCAAATTATCGATTTAACCGTGACTTTTGCGAGGATGAAAATTGTTCGGGACAAAGCCAATGTATGTACCACACATGCGACACCAGCCACATATTTTAGCGATGCCCTATTTTTACACTGGAGCCACAGTAACGTCGGCTATTATTAAACTCAAGCCTCCAATAGAAATCAATATCACTAAATTGTTTCTCTTACAAAATGCTCACTCTATTCCGATTATAGAACCCTTTAATAAATAATTCAATAAAAGTCTGAACGCTCCTTATTACCATACGAAATATTAATCATCACCGACCTTACCTAACTATATATATAAAACAGTATATATTGATATGCATCTGAATAATACAAGGTGGCGTATGCGGTCGCTCGATGGCCACAGTTAATAAAAATGTGTGTTGTGAATGAATGTGTGTTGTGTATTATGAATTTATGCCACACAATGTTTTACATTTTATAAAATCCATGGTATTATCTAGTCCGTTTCCCAAGTATGTCGACACTCAAATCAGTGTTGACACCGTTTTTTTACGTGTCGACGCCTAAATCAGTGTTAACACCGTTTTCTGGGGTGTCGACACCCAAATCAGTGTCGACACCTTTTTTTGGGTGTTGACACCCAAAACAGCGTAGGTCCAGATTAGTGTCAACACCTTTGCAAGGCAAAACAATCTTCTCCCCGATTGACTTGACGCGAGCTTACCATTGAATCCGAATGGCGGACGAAGACATAAAAAAAAAGCGATTATCACACCACTGGGATTATAGAATTTCGTAGTGATGCCCTTCAGATTGCGAAACGCCTCACAGACATTCCAACGTTTTATGGACTCGATTTTCCGTAATCTCGACTTTGTCACCGTCTACATAGACGATATCCTGGTAGCCTCGAACAATCCAGAGGAACACAAGCGACATTTGAAAGTCGTTTTCGAACGCCTTCGATAAAATAGGTTGTCCATCGACCTCAACAAATGTCACTTCGGCAAAGACGAAGTAATGTTCTTGGGCTACAAAATAAACCAAAACGGCTACAAAGCGCCCGAAGAGAGAGTACAGGCCATTCTAGAGTACAGAAAACCCGAGACCATCGCGGTCCTTCGCAGATTCCTCGGGTTAATAAATTACTACACACGTAGCGTGCCGAACGCTGCAAAGATACAAGCCCCCAAATGACTTGCTCAAGGAATCCAGGGAAAACGACAAACGCAGAGTGCCTTGGTCAGCTGACATGGAAAAGGCATTCGAGCTATGCAAGAAAAGTATGGCCGACGCGACTTTGATAGATTTCATCACTCCAGATGTTCCTCTCATACTCAACAGATGCGTCCGACGTCGCCATTGGTGCTTCTCTCGAACAAGGCATTACTGATACCTGGAATCCCATCAGATTCTTTTCATGGAAACTGATCCCTGCTGAGAAGAATTACAGTACCTATGACAGGGAAATGCTAGCTGTCTACTCAGCAATCAAACACTTTCAGCACCTGCTCGACGTACGTCCATTTGTCATCCACACTGATCACAAGCCACTGATTCACACCTTCAAGAATGTCTCCAATAAAGCCTCACTGCGACAGGTGAGGCAACTAGATTTCATCAGTCAATTTTCTACAGAGATCATCCATGTCAAGGGCAGCGAAAACGTAGTCGCGGATGCACTGTCTAGAATCGCAGCAATCAACCAGATATAAATGCCACGTGCACTGTCAGCGAAGATGATTCAACATGCACAAGAGACGGACGACGAGGTACAACAAATCTTGAACAACAACAGCTCACTAAAACTCCTATACCTGGAAGTCGAAGCGAACGTCAAAATATTTTGTAATATCTCTGGTGGAATACGCAGACCATACTTGCCGAAGAGCTTGCGACGCCAAGCTTTCGACTCTATTCATGGACTCTCACCCAAGCGGATGAAGCATAAGCAAGATTCTGAAACAAAAATTCGTCTGGCCCGGTATCAGGATGGATATCTTAAAATGGGCTCGTGAGTGCGAAGCCTGTCAACGCTCAAAGATTCACCGACACAATCGCCTGATACCAAATCACATCGACATACCAGATGGCAGATTTAGCCACATCCACCTAGACATGATCGAACTTCCCATCGTCGATGGTTTTCGATACTGCCTGACTATCATTGATAGGTACGCTGAGGTGGCCAGAAACTATTTCGATCAAGGAGATGACCGCCGACACTGTTGCTACAGCATTCTATCAAAACTGGATTTGTCGATTTGGCACACCACTCACGATTACGACGGATCAAGGCCCGCAGTTCGAAACCTCACTTTTCAACTCGCTGACGCGCCTCATAGGAGCGAATCGCATTCATACGACTCTGTATCATCCAGCAGCGAACGGACTTGTTGAAAGGTGGCACAGGACATTGAAAACGGCATTAACGTACAATAATCGGATCAAATGAACACAACTCATACCGACAGTCCTACTGAGACTGTGAACAGCCTTCAAGAAGGACTTAAGTGCATCTTATGCCGAGATGATATATGGAAGGACACTGAGATTACCCGGCGAATTTTTTATCAACCGCGATGCAGCTGTGGATCCTCAAATTTTTATCGACAAATACCAAGAGTACATTCGAGCAATACGACCAACACCCACAGCACATCACAACAAGGCTCGAATATTTATCCTGAAGGATCTCTACGAAGCCACACACGTCTACGTCAGGAGAAATCCGATAAAACCACCACTCGAAGCCACGTACTCGGGACCGTACAAAGTTGTCAAACGTCTAGACGATAGACGTTTTGTCGTGGACGTAGACGGAGAAAAAAACCATCTCGGTCGACCGCTTAAAGCCAGCGTATGGTGTCAAAGACGATTCCACCCTTTATGGCAACCTGCAATATGCACCTGAGCACGGTCTTACATACAGGTCTGGAAACTCCCGTGGTGGGGATAGGTCGTTTAATGAAGCCATAATAGAGTTTAGTGGTGGCGCTGCGGTAGCGTCCTAATCTTAGACGAGGGGCGGCGGTTGCGGAGAAGGGTTCTCCGTCTCAGTCCCACCCACGGATTATCGCTGTTATTCTACCTGCGTAGCTTGACATACCTATTTATTATAGTGACGGAATTATAGTATATGGAAAAAGACATTCCGAAATGAGCACATGAATGAATATACACGGAAGAATGTTATTAACAGCGACTAAAGTTTTATCGAAATGTGAGGAAGCTCGACAAAAAATGAACGATTTAAAAATGTTTACTTTCACCTCAGATTTGGCAAGTTTCTTTGGTTTATTGTATAAGTATTAAGGTTATTATGATCCTAAATCTATTGTACTTCTGACATCTATTGTGTGACATATAGTGAAATCTATTGACATTCCGAAATGAACACATGAATGTATATACACGGAAAAATGTTATTAACAGCGACTAAAGTTTTATCGAAATGTGAGCAAGCTCGACAAAAAATGAACGATTTTAAACAGTTTACTTTCACCTCAGATTTGGCAAGTTTGTTTGGCTTATTGTATAAATATTAAAGTTATTATGATCCTAAATCTACTGTACTATGTGTTGCAAATTTTACCATATTGCAGATTATAGTTAAGTACAAACTCAAAGAAAACACATTTAATGAGCTATTGAATGCTACACTTGTATATCTGGGCAATTAATTTTCGTAGCTTTGTATCTAAGAACGCGTAAGAATAGAAAAAAAATCCATTAGCATAATTTGAAAGAAATCGCATCGATTTCCATTTGTATAGGTTTCTCAGTCTTAAAAATACAGGTAAGTATGAATAAAAATGTCGGTTCCATTTTCTAGTTTTTTATTCAAATTTATTCATTTAAAATTAAGAAATATTCGTATATATATATTGTTAAGGGCCATATTGGCTAAGCACACGAGCACTTTCGGAATGCAGGTGTCGGTATATTGCCATCGGACCGACGGGAGCCTTAAACCATCCATACTCTCCCCTTGTGTGAACTCTCCGAACTAGAAGAATGTTACCCCTATATATATCTTTATATATTCGGCCTCAGCAGATATGTAAAACGCTACGTGCCAACAAGTATTAAACAAATCCATCTTATTATTCGTGAATCCTTGTGAGAACGGTGCATTCATTCATTTATCCCAACAGGTTATGGGCCCAGAATCACCGCACGAAAATTATTTTCGGGATCCGTGTGCCGAACAGTAAAAAAAAAAAAAATAATAATAAACACACGAGATTTTTTGAGGTTATTTCCACGCCGCGTGCAAGTGAAAAATAATAACCGTAGCCATGGAGAGTGAACTCGCGCGCGTTACAAAACTGAAAAACATAGAGAACTGGAGCATCTGGAAATTCCAGGTGCGAGTGATATTGAACGCGTCTGGCGCGTGGGACGTCGCGAACGGTGCAAGTGCAATGCCCCAAGATTCGCCCGCACAGGCGACGGCAGACGAGCGAACACAGCACGAAAAAAGTGTCGAAGCATGGCGAAAGTTAGACGGGATGGCACAAAAGATAATCGCCACGACGATTGGCCCCCAACCTACCCTGCATATCATCAACTGCGAAACAGCGAAGGAAATGTGGACACGCCTAACGAGCGTCTACGAACAAAAATCGGAAGCGAGCGTCCACATGCTCCAGCAGAAATGGTATACTACGGAAAAGGCGAGCTCGGACAACATAGCCACTCACATCGCAAAACTCGAGGATTTAGCACATCGCCTCAGGCTTATGGGTGAGGAAATATCCGACTCGATGATAATGACCAAGATCTTGCTTACTCTTCCCGCCAGCTACAAATATTTCGTCAGCGCATGGGAATCTGCCCCCGCGGCAGAGCGCACATTGGTAAATCTCACTTCGAGACTGCTGATAGAGGAAACTCGAAACTCCGCGCTGAACGAGCGTGACGCAAACGCCTTAGCGTCAAGGTCTCAACGAGGAAAAGGACGATACAGTCGAAGCAGCGGAGATAAAAAGGACTCTGAAAAACCAGGCAAGTGTTTCAAATGTCAACGGCCTGGTCATTGGGCGAGAGAGTGCACCGAGAAGAAACACAGCGGTAGCGGAGGAGGCCCCGGAAAGTCTTGCGGTATAGGCTTCGTGAGCGAGGCCATCGCCATGGCTCACAACAAGGAAGACAGCGAGGGCATATGGTACCTCGACTCCGGCGCGAGCGACCACATGTCCAACAGGCGTGAATGGTTTATCACCTACGAGGCTTTCGATCAAGAAATGCTTGTGCGCGTAGGCGACGGAGCCCACATCGAGGCTCAAGGAAAAGGGAACATAAACGTTCTCACATTTGATGGCTCAAAATGGAGCGAAAATCACCTGTCAAATGTTTTATATGTGCCCAAGCTACAATACAACCTCTTCTCAGCGGGAGCGGCCATGGACAAAGGTATGGAAATGCGGTCGAACAACACGACCTGCGAGCTACTCAAGAATGGGCGCATCGTCGCAGTGGGAGAGCGTCGAAGAAAACTCTTCGTCATGAAGTTCCGGATAATTCCACCGGTAGAGGACAACGAGCCGTCGGAGACCGCGCACGCAAATGTGGCGACCACACATTCGCTGAAAACGTGGCACGAAAGGTTAGCACACCAAAATTATCGGCAAGTCAAGGGCATCCTTAACCAGTTTCAGATAAAAACGAGAGATTCAAGCGAGAGATTTTGCGAGGAATG
Source organism: Ophion costatus (assembly GCA_951751655.1). Taxonomy (NCBI): domain Eukaryota; kingdom Metazoa; phylum Arthropoda; class Insecta; order Hymenoptera; family Ichneumonidae; genus Ophion; species Ophion costatus. The sequence goes on along the minus strand of OX632359.1, from coordinate 19,667,858 downwards.
CGCTATAGGAAAAACGCATAGACTCCCCTTTCCGCCGAGCACGACAAAAACAAGCGAGATCGGAGAAGTTGTGCACGCCGATATCTGCGGCCCAATGCAGGAAAAGTCCATCGGAGGCGCTCGATATCTTTTGCTCCTGAAAGATGATTATTCACATTATAGGAGCATATATTTCATCGCCGAGAAAACGGAGGCGAAACGTTGCCTCGAAAACTTTTGCAGAAAAGCCGAAAAACAATGTCCAAGAGGCGTTCGAATTTTACGCACAGACAACGGCCTCGAATTCATCAATCGCGAAGTCGAAGAGATAACACATCGTTACGGTATCACTCACCAGACGACAGTCGCCTACAGCCCTGAGCAAAATGGCTCGGCTGAACGAGAAAATCGTACCATCGTTGAGGCCGCCCGAACAATCCTCCACGCGACGAAGCTCGACAAACGTTTCTGGGCAGAAGCCGTGAACACGGCCACATACGTGCTAAATAGGTCAGGAACTAGCAGTGTCAAAGACGCGACACCTTTTGAGCTCTGGCACGGAAGAAGACCGAATATTACGCACTTACGCATATTCGGAGAAGAAGTATTCTCTCATATTCCGAAAGAAAAAAGACGGAAATGGGACGACAAGGCGAAACGCGGGATCCTCGTAGGATACGATGAGGACACGAAGGGATATCGCATCTGGTACCCAGACGAAGAGAGAGTCAAAACAGCTCGGGACGTTGTTTTCACAGGAAAATTGAAGACCCGAGGCGAAGAGACCGACGAGAACAAGGACGAAACATGGATCGACACAGGGGAAGACGTGGTCACGGGCGTTGACGAACCTGAAAGAGAAATCATAAGAGAACCCGTCCAACGCGTAAGTAACGAGATCGAAAACGAAATCGAGATCGCAATCGAAAATCGTACGCAAGAACCCCCAGCGGAACAAGAAAGAGGAAGGACTCTTCGAGACCGAGCAAACTTGAGACCGCCTGCCAGATACGATGACTTCCTGAGCATAGACGAGGTTTTCTTCGCCGAAGGTCAGGAGCCTTTGACGTACACTGAAGCCATCGACAGCAACGATTCGGCAGAGTGGAGAGCCGCAATGAACGAGGAGATCGAGTCCCTACGTCGCAATGACGTATGGAACCTCGTCGAACCTCCAAACAACCGTCAAATAATCGACTGCAAATGGACGTTCAAAAAGAAGCGGGACGAAAAAGGAAAAGTAAACAGGCTCAAGGCCAGACTGGTGGCGCGCGGCTTCCGGCAGACATATGGCGTCGATTATCAGGAAACGTTCAGCCCCGTCGTGCGTTTCGATTCGCTCCGCATAGTTCTCGCGACCGCTGCAAGAGAAAAAATGAAGATGAAGCAGTTTGACGTGAAAACCGCGTTCCTATATGGAAAAATTGACGAGACAATTTATATGCGACAGCCCGAAGGGTACACGGACGGAACGGATAAGGTCTGCAAGCTCAATCGTAGCCTCTACGGATTGAAACAATCGTCTCGTTGCTGGAATCGGCGATTCACGGATTTTCTCAGTAAATTCGATCTCAAAGCAAACATCGCAGATACGTGCTTGTTCACCGGCAACCGAGACGGCAAAAAACTGATCCTAGCAATCTACATCGACGACGGACTCGTCGTGGCCGAAGACCAAAATGCAATTGACGAATTGCTCTGCGAACTGCGAAAGGAATTCGATATCACCGACAGCGAGGCTAATCTCTTCCTGGGGATGCAGATCCGACGAGAGCCCGACGGATCAGTCTTCTTGCACCAGGAGGCATATACTCAGCGAATAATCGAACGTTTCCGGATGACTGACGCTAACGCGGTAGCTATACCGGCCGATCCACACTCCGAACCATGCGTACAAGCTCACACGACAAACGAGACTGAAAGAACGGAGGCACCGTACCGCGAGGCCATAGGCAGCCTCATGTATCTGTCAGTCGCCACGCGACCGGATATCACCTACGCGGTAAATCGATCGAGTCGATACATGGAGAACCCTACAAAAATTCACTGGAACGGGATAAAAAGGATATTGAAATACCTAAAGGGGACCGCCCGACGAGGACTTTTTTTTAAGGTCAACGACGGCAGAAAATTAAGGGCGTATAGTGACTCGGACTACGCCGGGGAACTTGAGACCCGAAGATCAACCACGGGTTACGTCATCAAGCTCGGAAATAGCGTGATTTCTTGGAACTCACAGCGACAGCAAAGTGTAGCCCTTTCGACTACCGACGCGGAATACATGGCCGCGTGCCATACCGTAAAGGAAATTGTCTGGCTCAAGAGATTGCTACGCGACATATCAGGCCCTGACATCGATACTACATTGTTCCTTGACAACCAGAGCGCGATCCAACTGATAAGGAACCCCGTCTACCACAAACGGACGAAACATATAGAGGTACGTTACCACTATATTCGAGAACGATTTGAGGCTGGAGAGTTTGTACTCGAATACGTCACGTCTGACGAACAGAAAGCTGACATCTTTACAAAGCCTCTCTCGAGGCAAATATTTCAAAAACATCGAGACGACGTATGCCCTGAACCGCGGACCTGAAATTTAAAGAAGCAAAAAGGGCGAAGAAGGCGTGCTGAGCCAAAGTGGGAGTGTTAAGGGCCATATTGGCTAAGCACACGAGCACTTTCGGACTGCAGGTGTCGGTATATTGCCATCGGACCGACGGGAGCCTTAAACCATCCATACTCTCCCCTTGTGTGAACTCTCCGAACTAGAAGAATGTTACCCCTATATATATCTTTATATATTCGGCCTCAGCAGATATGTAAAACGCTACGTGCCAACAAGTATTAAACAAATCCATCTTATTATTCGTGAATCCTTGTGAGAACGGTGCATTCATTCATTTATCCCAACATATATATATATATATATTGAGACGTACAGGTCCGTCTCAGGCGCCATACCCCCACCACCACATTCAAACAGACCGATCCATTATGAGAGTAGGGGAGGAGGAATAATAAATTAAAACAAGGTCAATTAAGTAGGAGGTACAGAGAAGGAAAGTCACCAACGGAAAAGGTAGATACTGAAACGAAAACAAAGAAAACCACAAAAACAAACTAAAGCCAAAATTGATTTAACAATAACAAAGGGGAAAGTAAAGGCGGCACAACAAAGTGGAAAGGTATACACGGAAAGAAAACAAAGAAAACCACAAAAACAGACGAGGAGTAAAATTTATTTAAAGAAAGAAAAAGTGAACACTAAAGGGGATAATGGCTAATAAGTAAGGGAAGGGGAATGAGAAAGCGGTGAAATATTAGTATGTAAGGATAGGAATGTTGGAGGAAGTCGTCTTCTTCTTCTTTCATCCTTCGTGGATCGACTAGTACTGCTTGGCAAAGTACATCCCTAGTGGATCGGAAACGCCGAGAACACGGAACGTTGAGGAACAAAGAAGAGGAGGGATTGGAATCTTTCGTTTTTTAGTCTGAAAATAAGAAAAGCTTAGAGAATCACAGAATAAGAAAAAGACAGATAAGAAGAATCAATAAATAAAGCGCATAAGTGAGTTATTGCAAATTAAATAGGAAAGTGAGATTAGGAGGGCATAGAGTGAGAGAAGGTAGAATAATTCATAAGCATACGCAAATATAAGCATATCGAGATTTGGATAATGCGAGAAATATTACATTAGGAAACAAGAAAGGGCGAAAAGAGATTTAAATATTATAAGCAATAGTCACACAAAACACACACTCACACAAATACACATTCACACGAAAACACACCGTTATTGTCGGCCAAAGGGTATCAGGAACACATAAAGGACAAGGAGGTATCCCGAAATCACGAGCGTAACGAAATCCATTAGAAAAAAGGGTCTTCGAGCGCCCGATACGAATCGTAAGGATCGAGCGTCGTAGACCGGTACGTGGCGACCTCCCCCGCTGAAATTAGAACATCGGTAATCGATTATCGACGCGAAGTAATCAATCGAGCGTTGCGATCTATAGTGCCGCGAGGGCGAGTGCGCCGCAACTCACGCGCGCCCTGAACATAGCCGGGAGAGAGAGAGGGAAGCGCCGCGTGGACCGGTATCGACCTCCGTGAAGTTGGCCCCCCGATATGATAATAAATAATTCTAATTAATGTTAATCGTTTGAGAATCGTTTGAGAGAGTTTGAGAGAAAAGAAAAATCGTTTGAGAGTTTATAGTTTTTCCAAAAAAAACAATTTAAATTTTCGCGTGAAGTTAGCCCCCAGATTTTTTTTAATCCGTAAAAAACGACTTTTCACAATTTTTTTTTTTTAATCGCTTGAGAATCGTTTGAGAGGGTTTGAGAGTTCAAAAAAATTACTCTAGAGTTCATATTTTATGAAGTATAAGAATTCTTCCAAAAACGCAACCAACCACAGGGCCGTGTCACGCATGGGGCACACCCTGTTCATCATTCCCAAGCAGAGAATATGAAAACTTGCCTAAAGTGCGTAAAATGTAGCACAAATAATAGAGAATTGATAGAGAGAGTTTGAGAGTTCATATTTTATGAAATATAAGAATTTTTCCAAAAACGCAACCAACCGCAGTGCCGTGTCACGCATGGGGCGCACCCTGCTCATCATTCGCAAAAAGAGAGTATGAAAATTCGCCTAAAGTGTTTAAAATGCCTCGCCTCGCCACCTTCCAAAACAATTCGATTTTTGACAGGTCGGTACCAGGCACTCTAACCTCGTACATTCGTTCGAAATAAATTACATGTAATGTGTAGTAGTGTGTGATAAAGTGGAGTTTGTTTTTTCGTCGCGTTTTGGTGCATTTATTTTGCTGAGAAGAACAAAACGAGCCCGGTGGTCGAGGACGACGCGTCAGGACGCCGGCACACCACCGACGAAAAATCCCGACAAAGAAAGAATCGACGAGAAAACCGATGCAGCCGATTACAAGGCGAAGAAGATCGAGGAAAATAGCGACAGCGAGAAGCCAAAGGAGAACGGCGAGGAGAAAACACCGGAAGTCAAGGTATGTGCATGCTATCATACTCAACGGCTTTGGGGATATCAAGGGTCTAAAGGTGCTAAGAAAACCTGAGCCTCAACTCACAGAGGGTAAAGTGTTTATTCGGGTCAAAGCATGTGGTCTCAACTTCCAGGCTGCTATGAGACGTCAGGGTGTCATCAATTTTCGACCGAAAACTCTGTTCATCATGGGCTCCGAGTGGGCTGGTGATACCCAGGCTGCCCAGGCTGCCGGGTCACGAAGCCTGGTCAGAGCTCATTGTGGTGTACTTGGATGCGGCAACCATCACCATGGATTACGCCGTCATTAACATACTACTATTCAAGGTTGCATGTATTACTCCTGGCAAGACTTTTCTGATCCATGCCGTCAGGGGCGATGTAGGCCAGGCAGTCATTGCTAAAGACGGCTCACAGCATCACAATCTTTGGTTTTTACAGCCCATCGAAAAACGATGAGCTCGACTTGACCAGCATGATTAATGTACTAACGCATGGAAGCGAGTACAGGCATGAAGTAAGGATAATATCGTCAGGGGCCGTTGCCAGTGTTTTCGATTTCGTTGGTGGCAAGGAGTACAGCAGAAGATGTACCTTGCGAAAGACCATGGAAAAATATCTTTTCTAAGGCTCGAGTAACGTCGTAACCAGTGCAACAAAGACTTTCTTCTCCGTTGCCCGATACTGGAGGACGATGGACAAAATATTGCCGATGAAGCTCTTCGAGAAGAATAAGACACTGTCCAGGCTGTATCTCCATCATCTGATGCATCAGCACTGTCCATATATCTTTCTGAGGCGAGCGGTGGACAATGTGTATCTAAATAATGCTCAAGGTATTTGTTTTAATTTATTTCAAAGGATGGTACGATGTCACCATCGTTGGGGATGCGAGCATTCCATTTCAAATTCGTTCGGGTCAACGTGACCCAGTGTGTAAAGGAAGGACACCACTGACACTGCCCATTTTCGACCGTTACCTTTGAAATCTTTTAAAAATAAAGCAATAAAATACATAGTTAAAAGATCTTTTACGCTTTATTAGGTATATATTAAAGTATGTAGAACAGGTTATTTGTTAGAAGAATAGTAAATGGCGGTGCACAAGTCGCTATAGCACTACTGGTTTTCAGTCAACCGTCTCCATGCTGTTGAAGTTTGGATCGTTCACCCCTCATTGATTTTTGTGAATGTTTTCTTTATCGTTAACCTTTATTTGGTAAAGGACAAAAAATTACTTATTCTGGATTTTCAGTAAATCTACCACCACGTTACAAATATTGATGCAAATATTAATGTTGCCGCGTTTTTTTTTTCAGTTCGATGTACTCCCAATAACCCTGTTATTTTTCAAATTGATCTATCGAACCGTTTTCCATCAAAAGTTGATCGAAGTTTCATAAAACAATTGACGGAACAAGTGTATTATTCCTAAACATCGTGTAATCATCATCAAAATAAAAAGACTAATTTTCTTCCACTTTTTTTCACAACTTGGCACTAGTTGCTTGTTAAATATAAGACAAAATTCGAGAGATTGAAACTTATGTTTTAATTTGAAAAATATTTCCGGAAACAATACTCACTCATTTTTTACACGATTCGGCCTTTGCGCACTATAATTTCACTCATCTTTAATTGCATCAATTAAATTCGATACTCGTCGTATTTAATAGTCGATCTGAGAACATTTATGCAATTAACCCTCAATATTTTCTATGAAGGTTATTAGGGTTATGGAAAGGTTTTTTTTCAGAACTAGGCATGATCAAAAATTCAAGAAAAAAATGAGTTCACAAAAACATTAGATTAATGTTTTTTACCAAAACGTAGAAAAACTTGACCAAAAAAAGATTATTTTTGGAAGAAAAGTGTTAGTTGGTATTTTCTTCCAAACAAAAGATTAGTTTTTGAAAAACAAAAAATTAGTTTTTAAGGTTCCAAGGATTTCTTAAAAGTGTTTCCAACAAAACGATATTTCGAAAAATTTACACTGGTGTCCTGAAAACAATTCGCGATCGTAAAATTTTACCGCTCTTCTGTAGAGCGAGACTCCTGCGATCGTCTTTGCTAGAAAATTCGATTCTTGGAGAAACCTGTCGTAGATAAATCCCGGCAGAGAGAACAAATTCTGAACGCAATTGTTTTAACAAAAAGCAGTGTAAAATTTTTTAAGCTTCCAAGGATTTTTTTAAAGTGCTTCCAATAAAACGATTTTTCGAAAATTTTACACCGGTGTCCTCTAAACAATTCGCGATAGTAAAATTTTATTGCTCTTAAGAATTTTTTTAAAAAATTAAGAATTTTCGAAAAATCGTTTTATTGGAAGCGCTTTTAAAAAATCCTTGGAACCGTAAAAAATTTCACAATGCTCTTTGTTTAAACAATTGCGGTCGCCATTTCTTTCTCTGCCATGGCTTATGTTCGGCAGGTTGTCTGCGGCCGACCAAATCCGCGAGCGAACGAGATTGAACAAGTCTCACTCTGCGAAAGAGTGGTAAATTTTATATTTACTGCAAAAAAAATACGTTTAGCATTTTTTCTCTCTGCTGGGATTTATCTTCGGCAGGTATCTCCAGGGATCGAATTTTCTAGCTATGACGATCGAAGGAGTCTCGCTCTACAGAATTCTGTAGAGAAACCAATTTCATGGTTTTTCAATGAACGAATACATTCTCGCACGCCGTTCGGTCGTACGCAAACACCTTACATCTATGTGTGTATCACACAATACACACAACTATGCGTAGCGACCATGGTACGCTTGTATTGGAAGCATGCGCTTGCTCGGCAGGAGAGCGGTAAAGCTTTGTTGCATTTTACATTGTATATGCAAATGCCATCGAAACTTTTTTTTTTCGACGACGGCTACCACCAAGACTCGTCTTGTGGAAGGGTACCGGCATTTTCCCACGCTTTTTTAATTCATTTAAACAAATAAGCTCGAGGACTAAGCTTTTGATTTTTTTTTCACTACTGAATTTAACACAATAAACCTGAGCAATTCGACGGAAATCAATTTTCATTACATTCCAACGATGCAAATAAAATTGTTTTTCATTTTTAATTATTTCTTCAGACAAAACTCACTCAAACAAACCCAAACTTGAGCGATTCGATGCAAATTAATCTCCATTGCCTTCGAACGATGCAAAGGATATCTGTTTCGTTTTTCACTCTTTTCTATACCAAAATTCGCCGAAAAAACCGCAATCTGAGTAATTCAACGAAAATTAATTTCTATTGCATTCCAACGATGCAAGCGATATACTTCCTAATTTTTATATAAATATTTTTTCAACACGAAACTCCTCGAAATCAACCCGAACTTGAGCACTTCAACGAAATTCAATTTTCATTGCATTCCAACGATGCAAGTAATATTTATCTTTATTGTTTATTTATACTTAATAGCAAATTCACCCAAACAAATCCAAACTTGAACAATTCAACAAAAATTAATTTGTATTTCGAATTTCGATAACTCTTTTTTTTTTTCTTCTAATATCAAATACTCAAAAGTGAAAAATTTGTCTCGCAGCGTGCGTTACAGGCAGTGCAGGCACAAGGACGAGGGCCAGGAAACTCTGAATAAAGTTCCGCGCCTCATCGCTTTCATCGTCGGTGGGGTTTGCTTTTCCGAGATACGTTGCGCCTACGAGGTGACGAACGCGATGAAAAATTGGAAGGTCATAGTCGGTGCGTTGACATATAAAAACTCATACTTTGGAAACCTGGGTTCATAATCAGACGAAAGTAATGGTTTTTTCCTCTGCCTTTCAGGATCCTCACACACAATAACGCCAAAGTCGTTCCGCCCGGACCTGAGCAAGCTACACGTTTGTACACCGCAAATCTCGACTATGAACGAAAAACCCGCAGCTAGCCGGGACCTCGGGCATTGCATTCGTTGTTGGAAGAATTCGCCGCTCGATTCATACATATAAATATATCCACGAACCAATACGAGGACCTATCGACTTCGAGCCTCGATAACAGCTTTAAAAAAAGAGCCGTCAGACCAACGCTTTTTTTGCCCGATCACTATTAAGAATGTGACACGCATACATTCCCGCTTAAAAGTTTGAAGCGATCGGAATTTCGGTATTTGGCGATTCGACAAAAATATGATACAAATTCAGAGGTATTCAATATTATGGGAACATTCAGGCCGTATTATAATTATGCCGAGAAAAATATTTCAAAAATTGGACAAACAATACATTAGCGAAGAAAATTTCTTTGTGTAGAATTGAATACTCAAGCATTTTCGACTTTTTTGGTCTTTTTCAATTTCTCCGATCGAGTTTTTCTAACGATTCTATTTACGAAATTATTCGTTTACTTTGAAGCTCATTGAGGTGATTTACGTCCTTAAGGTTCTTAAGGACCTTAACGTTCTTGAAGTCCTTAATTGTTACGTTTCATGAGATCCTTAAGGTTCTTAATTCTTACGGTTCCCAAGACCGGGTCTTTCTACAAAAAATCACGGCTCGTTCATTTGTCAGAACTTGACGTGCTTAAGGTCCTTGAGGTTCTTGAGCCCCTTAAGTTCCTTAAGATCCTTGGTTCCTACGGGTTTTAAGGTCTCTAAGGTTTTTAAGGTTCTCAATTCTTAAGGATCTTAAGGTCCTTGATTCTTACGGTTCTAAAGCCCTCGATTCCCAAGGTTCTTAAGACCAGGTCTTTCTACAAAAAAATACGTTTTATCCATTTGTCAAGCTTGAGGTTCTCGAGGTCCTTCAGTTCCTTGAGCTCTTTGAGGCCCTTAATTCTTAAAATCGGAGCCTTCCTACAAAAAAATCCCGTTTCATTCATTTTTTAGACCTTTGAAACCAAAAATCCAAAAAGCGAGAAAATTCTGCAAAGATTCTCAAATAACGAGAACAATCATCGAAGATTTCCAGAGCGAAGAAGGAAAAATCCTTAATAATTTCTCCGACGAATATTCGTCAAGAATATTTGTTACTCATTTTTCAGCATTATTTTTCGAAATCAATGTTCATAAGGAGTTCAATGTATCTGAATTTGTTCATACTTTATTCCAAATCGCTGGGTACTCGAATTCCGTAGCAGATGGCTGGGAAGGTACGCGCGGTACATTGACGTTAACGTACTAGATAATACGCGGAGTCAATTCAGTAGACGAATTTTCATCGTTGCAGTCACAAAAGATTCTAGGCACGAGTTTTTTGCCCTTCTTTTCCTCGACTGCCAACGAATTGACTCAATCAAACGAAGGAGAAACGAAAAGCAAATCGATGTGTCGCAATTCGGTTTATTCTCATGCGGCAAAATTTCTCCTTCGATCGTGACGAACGTAGGTACGAATTTTTTCGCGTGTTCCTTTTTTTTGCAAGTGCCTCGGTTTGAAAAAACGATTTCGCGACGTAGAAAACAATGGAGGACCGTGAGGTGAAGGGAGTTCATTCTCGGCTCGATCTCAATCCATTTTGCGTTCGGACTTCCCGGTTTTCCGTTGTTGGTCGCACGATTTAAAAAAAAAGCCACACATCTATCGTGCAACGCCAAAAACTGCCACGGGGATTTTACCGATGAATTTTCAAAAGCTAATGAATTTGATTGAAATTTATTATACACACCAAAAAGTTAAAGGAATTTGTCAAGACTTTTTCTCAACGCAAAACATTGGTCTGCATTTTTTTCCATTTTTAGGATAAAGGAGGAATAAAATATCACAACGTTTTACAATGTTTCAAAAACAAATTTTGAAAATATCGTTTTTTCCGCGACATTCGGTACACGATTTTTCGAGGAAAAAATATATATTAATTGCAAAAACATTTTTGGATATTTCCCAAAAATCTTTGGTACCTATGTAGTGTTTTTTTAAATCTACTTTAAGAAACGCTCTGGAACTTTGCTCCAGGTTCGAAAAATTGGAGAAATTCTACCCCAATGGCTTCGGACTGTGCGCCGCCAATTTGTGTTGAAAGAAACCTTTAAAATTTGTTTCCACTCATTTTCGTTTAAAATTTGAGGAATCGATTGTACACTTTCAACAAAGTTCAGTGATTGTTGAAAAAGAAAACTTCAAAGTCACCTTATCAGTTTTTGGCCTAACGAAATGACGTTGCCCCCCAAATAGTTTCGAGGACAAACAAGTAGTTGAGAATTGGGTAAAATCGCGATGAATTCAGTACGAAAAGGCTTCCCTCGTTCGGGACGTGACGTATACCCGTTGTAGATTATTCGTTAATTGTATAGTGATCTACTACGGTGCTCTTGTAAATGCCTCAAACTTTCCAAATAAAAACAAAGAGAGGCAGTAATACTCGAATTTGTTCACTTATTAACGAGCGATCTTTTCGTTTGAGGAGTTCACATTCGTAACACACGTGCAACTCGATTCGTCCCCATATCCTAAGAGAAGAACAAATGTTGGTCGCCCGAAGCTTCCGAATATTCACATTCTTGTTATATTCCGTTAAAAATAATTCTTCTATTATGGTTGCATAAACGAAATCGCTCTCGAGACACGGTATCTCACGGTGAGTTATTTCTCAGTCAGTGCACGAATGTCGCTTTTTTTGGAAAAGAACGAAAATAATCAAAATAAAAACGCAATTGTTTGCGTTCGAGGGAAGAGTCCTCGAACATTTGCATCGTTCGTCGTGCATAAAAAAAAGGAAGAAAATATGTAGTCGCCAAGTATCCGTAGGACGCCTCAATAAATGATATCGATGAAATCAATCCTGTCGTTGTATCCTTGTGATAAGAGAGCGGCGAACTGGTCGAAACAAAAATGTAAAATACAACAAAAAAAATCTGACCAACTTGTGTGCCAACCGGGGAATCCGGGATGTCCGATATAAACATGATTGGTCTGATTGTCAGTAAATTCGACAAAGATAGATATAATTCAACACCGACTAGCACGAGAAATTCAATTGTAAATTTGCAGTGCCTCTGAATTGTATTTACTTTAAGAGAAAAAAAACAACGAAAAATATTTTGTGTTACATTTTTATAACTCCGTTTAAAAAAATATATACAGATTGAGAAAGGAACCAGGGAACAAGAGAAAAGTAGGCGATCGCGAGTTTTGCAAATAAGGAAGAAAAAAAGATAAGAAATATGAGAGGAAAGTAACGTTACGAATCATGAACTTTATCCTTGTGTACGTAAAAATTTCGAATTCTGTCTTACTTTGTACGATAATATTGTATTAGTTTATTTACCCACTATAACCTGATACCATACCTGTTTTTTTTCACGTTGTCCGTCTCACGTGTCTCGGCGTCGGCGGACTCGCTATGATCTTTCCGAGACAATCGAATATTCTTGCGATCGTTGCGAGAATCCAATGGCGAAACGACTCACGAAAAACGAAAACAATACGCCTGTCAGAGACGATAGTTCGTACGAAAGTTGCCCTTATTTGATTTAATAAAGGTGATAATTCCTTTTATTCTCTTTTTTCTAATTCTAAATGCTTTCTCGTCATATATTTCCTGTTATCGATGTATTTCTTTTTTTTTACACGAACTCTTTGGACATGAAATAAAGATAAATATTTTTCAGTTTTCTGAATCAACGAGGAGACTTGTCGGTATTTCGTATTTCACGTTTGGCGATTTCCCTCCGTCCGAAGAACAGACCGTGCAAAAAATCAACGCTGTCGCCGGACATGAGCCGTTCTTAAAAAAGTCGAAATATTGGTACAATTGCATGAATCCATGCAAAAGTTGAAAGCGAGAAGGTCGGGTAACATGGGTCCCGTTTTTATTTGCTGTACCTATGTTTCATACTTCTCGATCACGACCACCGGGGCTTGATTCTCCGAGAGGGTTCTCAGTATGCCTTGTACCGGTAGATCCGCTTCCATTTTCGGTGTTCCAAGCCAATTCTGCAAAAGTCGCAAACATTTCGCTTCAATTTCTATGATTTTTCATTATATTTCATTATTTTTCAAAAACACCGAGTTTTTTTGCTATTTTTTTAATTAAAAAGAAAGGATGGTACCTTTGATAACAAAAGGTTGTCAATGTCGTGCCACTGCTGCATCGAACGTCTTATCTTTAACGCCACTCGCTCATACTGTCGGGACGAGTTCACACGCATACCGAAGCCAGTCTGGCCAATTGATTTGGAAAACTTCGTCCACCTGATTGCTCGCGGGGACCATTTGTCAGCCTGTGAGAGAAGAACCACGAGGAAAAAGAAACTCTTCTATCCCATTTCGAGGTTTTCTCAACGCACCTAAAAGTTTCGTGCAATTATTGACGAAGCGTCTTTGCAGTCGGCATTGCCGCGAACTGTGTCTTGTAACATTTTTCAGATTTAAATACTACATTTTTGGTTATCTCTCAGCGCCACGTTTATAAACTTTATCAACAACGGCATGTGTAATAGATTTGAGAAAAGTATGACTAGATAATCGTTGAAACAAAAGGCTGGTAGTTAAAAAAAGTAAATCTCGTAGAATTACTCTAGTCGATTATTTTTCGCTGTAAAGTTGATAAAATCCTTTCCTCGTTCTCCAATAATACACGTATAAACAATATATTTGCCGAAACAATTTTTGCTAACCTGGTATGAACATAAATAATATAATGAATTCAAAACAAAATAACATAATCAATTGATGACGGGTCGGAACTTTATCCAATAAAATACCTTAACAAATTATAACAATCGAACATAAATGTATGTACAAGATGTTTTGAAGATGAAGACGTTGTAGGCGAAGGACAGAAAACGAAAATAAAAATTAATGCTATACTGTTCCAATTTATTGCTATCATTTATCCATTTCAATGTTTATATATCTGTACTTTGTCCCTATGCATCGAAAGTTTTAAAACACAAACGAATATTTTATAAAAAGAATGCAAGATACTTTGTCGGCGATACATTGTATGGTCCGCTAGGGCAACTCCATCGCCGAGTGTCTTTGTGCTGTGGCAGAGTCGCGGCGCGGGCTCAGTCTCGCCTACGGTCTGATACCGTGAACGTAACGACGTCTTGAACTTTCTTCAATTTTTTGTGTGTTCATTCTAGTAAATTTCGTTGGTGTTACGTTTCGTTTTCATTATTGACTGTCTTATTTATATTTATCATTTTTTACTTATTTTTTTAGTACTTATTGATTCGGTGTTTTTTTCGTGTTTCGTGTATAGTTAATCGGTGCAGATATGTTTTTAAAAAGTATTCCCAAAAGTATCGTAATTGTTTTTTTTGTCGTCGCGAATTGAACTATTTAATTCAGAATGCCACGGAAGGCTGTTGTGACAGTGGAAGAAGCTGTGCGAAGTTTGAAAAAATTTATGCATTATTTGCGATCCCCGGAACTGCCGGAATATGCTTCCAGCGTGTGGAAAGAAATCAGTGAAGATTTGAATTCAAAGTGGAATGCTCATCACGTATATAATAGTGTGGTCCAAAATCGTCGCGATATCCTCACTCTTGCACGATCAGAAACGGGTGTCATTGTACCCTTGCCGACAGAACAATCATCTCCAGAGTCCGACGACTCCATGACCAACGAAACGACACTTTCCGAAGGTTCCGTCGAGACGGTCCTGGATTACGCGAATAATGAACAATTATTCGAGGTGCAGCTCACAAGTGAAGAATGGAACAAAATTAAACCCGAGGGTACGTTTTCGATACGTTTTATTTCACTTTTGCACGCATTTTTGTAAAAACAATCAGCTTCATATATACAACATTTTTAAAGCATTAAACAGTTATTGAAATACCACCCACAGAAAAAATCGAAGAAATTTCAAAATATTCTAGAAAATAAAAAAAATCATTTCGTAGGACGAAAAAAAGTTTGATTTTTTTAACGAAGAATATTTTTGAAACAGTTTGTTAGGATAATGCCCCTCCCCCGCTCCGTTCAGAATTGAAACGACATGCAATATAGTCAGGCCGAAATGAATTTTAGGGAAAATCCTTTTGTCGGAATTTTTCTGTCCGAACGTGACGAGCAGAACAAATTTTCCACGCTAGGCTGGGTTCATGCAAGAGGAATTTAGTAATGATAAATTTGAAATTTTATCTTAATTATTTATGCAAATTATACACTGATACAAACAATTAAAGGAGCAAGAAAAGTTGACAATTTTTTTCGTGTTTTTCGAGAGGCTGTAAATTCTTCAAAAATGGGTGTACAAAAAAAATGAAAAAAGGATTTTGAAGCTTGACGTTTCTAGTTTTTAGTTCTGACAATGATTTTTTTTGTTGAGCATCACTGATTGCGCGGTCGGAAGAAATATCACGACAAAGAAATTTTGCAAATTTTTACGTTTTTCAAAGTTTTGCACGGGTTTCGGAGATTTTTTTCGGACTTAACCAATATCGAGGTCATTGAGCCCATTCAATTCCCTTCAATTTGCTTTTTTTTAATCTCCGTACGACCATTTTTCGCTGAGATATCGGCCTTTGAATGAAAAAACGTCCTTTTGTCTTCAGTCAACGATATCTCAGGAACTAATGGTCGTACGGGAATTCGACCGGCAATTTTTGAAACGTGAATACATACTCTACAAGCTCAGATTATTATTGTGGTGAATTTTTTTATTTTATTTATGCCATCAGTTTTAAAAAAGTACAAAAAACGATGTTTTCTTGGTTTTTATAAAATCCACCGCTACTTTGCAAATATTGCGATAAACACCGTTTATAGACGGTCATTCAGCTCAATATGTCCTCAAGAGCCATGCAAAATTCCAAATTGATCCGTTCATCGGTCTTTCTCGCCCGATTGACCAAAATTTGGAACAAAATTAAAGGAGCAAGTTTCCTCCTTCTCAGACATCATTTCATTATTATTAAGAGGCAAAAAAACTTTTCATTACTTTTCGTACAATTGGGTATTGAGTACGTATTAAATTTTGGAAAAAAACCCGGAAAATCATATTGACTAAAAAATTTCGAAAAAAATGGTGAATTTTTTTTTTGTTAATAAAACATCAATTTCGTTTTTTTTTTTTTTCAATTTTGACATTTTCGCGGTAAATCAACATTGTACCGCCAGCATTAGAACTACCCAAAACGTACGTAGAATTATCCAAAGCGTACCTCCACGTGGTACGCTTTGGGTAATTCTAATTCTGGCGGTACAATACTGATTTGAAAAAAATGTCAACATTGAAAAAAAAATCGAAATTGATTTTTTTATTTAAAAAAAAAATTCAACATTTTTTTTAATAAACATTTTTTTTTGTCGCAAATATTTAGTCAATATGATTTTCAGAGTTTTTTCCAACATTTAATGCATACTCAATACCCAATTGTACGAAAAGTAATGGAAAGTTTTTTTTCCTCTTAATAATCATGAAAAGATGTCTGAAAAGGAGGAAACTTGTTCCTTTAATTTTTTTTTCAAATTTTAGTCAATCGGGCAAGAAAGACCGATGAGCGGATCAATTTGGAATATTGCATGGCTCTTGGAGACATGTTGAGCTGAATGAGCGTCTATAAACATTAGTGTTTATCGCAATATTTGCAAAGTAGCGGTGGATTTTATAAAAACCATGAAAACATCGTTTTTTGTACTTTTTTTAAACTGATGCCAAAAATAAAAATAACAAATTTCACCACAATAATAATCAGACCTGGTAGAGTATGTATTCATATCGTTTCAAACCATTCGTGTCGTTTCAAAAACTGCCGGTCGAATTCCCGTACGACCATTAGTTCCTGAGATATCGATGACTGAAGACAAAAGGACGTTTTTTCATTTAAGGCCGATATCTCAGCGAAAAATGGTCGTACGGAGATTTAAAAAAAGCCAATTGAAGTGAAACGAATGGGCTCAATGACCTTGATATTGGTTGAGTCCGAAAAAAATCTCCGAAACCCGTGCAAAACTTTGAAAAACGTAAAAATTTGCAAAATGTTTTTGTCGTGATATTTCTGCCGACCGCGCAAACAGTGATTCTCAACAAAAGAATCATTGTCAGAACTGAAAACTAGAAACTTCAAGCTTCAAAATCCTTTTTTTTGTACAACCATTTTTGACGAAGTTACAGCCGTTCGAAAAACCCGAAAAAGATGGTCAACTTTTCTTGCTCCTTTAATTTTTTGTGTCAGTGTATATTTCTGTCCTGCAATGAAAACTGTGAAACCATGAGATTACCTTATGGAAGACTTCTACAGAGTGTTAGTAAATTTGTTCATGCGCAACAATATGGATTTGTAATTATTTGTATTATTATTGTAGAGGTCCTTCTTTTGAGCTTGGTTGCCAATCTCGATAAAAAAATCAGTCCTATGAATATTTGTCAGTAGAGTATACCCCTGAAATCCCACTGTGTAATGTATACTGCATATACATGTATGTACATCGTATATACATCCATAATGTATATACGATGATACAACAAAATTTTCCACTAAAATCCTGCTTCGATTCCAGGTCCTGCCTCAGAATGCGCAAAACCTACGCTACGCAAAGGAGTTTGGACAAATATCGTAGCGACTGCCATCTCCCGCCAGACAAAAAACCCTTGTGCGTATGTTTTCAAGCGTGCTAAGGTTTTCGAAGGCTCAACAAGCAAGTTTGTCATGATCTACGGTCAATGTAAGGCGAAAAATTGTGATAACAAACTGAGAGCATGCATTGAAGAAGAGCCAACCGGAAACAAACACGTTAAACTGAAAGTGTTTACGAGAGACACTCAGAATGATACTCACGAGGTGGTTAAACGTCCGTTGAATGGGGTCTACCGAAAAGATGTTCAGAAAGATTTGGTCCAAGAAGGGGCATCCAATTTTAGAAAGCGCATGGCTCGAGAAAACATGAGCCTTGGAGATCCGGAGCCGCCATATCTCCCGAATGCTTTAGTCCTCCGGCAAGCGAAGAAACAACGCATCCATGAAGATTTGGGCCTTAATGCAGCGAACAAAAAGAATCTCAATGCCTCGATCGAAGAATTATCAGAGCGCCCAGAATTTGCAGGGAAAATTGAGTTCATTGCATCGTCGCCTTTTATTGTTGTTTACCGTAGCCCATCGCAGCTCCATGCGTATAAGGAATATTGCAAAAAAAATCCAAACAGCACGATCATCATTGATGCAACAGGCAGCTTGGTAAAAAAAATGGCTCGAAACAACAAAACACGATGTGGCCCAATTTTTCTCTACAGTATGGTCATAAATTTTGATAATTTGACGATACCAGTTCACCAGATGCTTTCAGAAAGACACGACGCGCACTCTATCATGACGTGGATTCACCAATTCATGCGTGCAGGGGCCCCAAAACCTAGAAGAGCAATATGCGACTATTCTAAAGCTCTCCTTTACGGACTGTGCAGGGAATTTAACGACGTATCTTTGAAAAATTATATACAACACTGCTTCGAAAAATTAATGGCGAATAAACCTGTTGACGTAGCTACCCACCTATGCGTCGATGTAGCACATATTCTGCACTTCGTCTCTAGGTGGAAATGTTGGCAGACCGTTGCACATCTGGAAGTTAAACAATTCTTCCTTAGGTGCATTGCTTTAATGATACAAGCATCGACTATAGAGTACTATAAAACGTTAATGACGTACACGTTTGCAGTGGCAGGTCAGAAGTATTTGGATGCAGTGGTTAAAATTCCCATTGCCTGTGAGAAGCCTCTAGACGAAATTTCACCTTCAAACACCGTTGTCGGAATCCGACATAACTTGGAAAAATTGATGGCGAAAAGTTGTGTCATCATGAGAAAAGTTGGATTTGGTACCTCTGCAGACAGCGAACATCTCCGTCCAGTTGACGATCTTTCTGGCTACGTGCGAGATGAGTCTGATGGTAGCAAAATACAACGCATCACACAATGGGTTGATGAAATATTGGCATCAGCCACTGCTACCGAGCGCGATGGCCAGGAAATGAATGCGTTCTTTGTACCAAGCTTCATTCCATTGCTGAAAGGATTGGCTGTAGAGTTCCCTTTATGGACAAATTGCACAACCCCTGAGTGTGACAAAAATGCGACTTCGGCACCAATTGAAAGTTACTTCAATGATCTCAAAACAAATGTTTTGAAAAAAGGACTACGGGGCGCTGATAACTTTCTTGTGACACACTTAAGAGACATAGAAGGAGGAAGTCTCCTATTTGTTGCCAATACAGCGAGGCATGAAAATATGGAACAAGCGTCCGATGATGCCGTCGTGAACAATGTCTCCAGCTTTTGTGAGATCGATTCGCAAAAACCAGCAACGTTGCAGAATGACTCCGATTTGTGGACAATAGAAGATTGGGGTGGACAAGTACATCAATCTGAATTTGTGAATCCACCTATGATCGAGAATGAAGATGAAGAAGGGCAAGAACCAGGGGCAGTGCAAGTTCTCAACTCATGGGACCATTCCTACTGTCTCAGCGAGAAAGAGCTTGAGCACAAAAAGCAGAGAGAAGATGGAGTATCTAAAGAGACTTTTAATGCAATACAATGCCCGAAAACCGCCATAAATGATCGGATAACGGCAAATGGTACGTACTTCGGAGCATATGCGGAGATACGGTACGTGAATAGCCGGATTGACGCAAAACCTTCCATGGCTAGACGGAAAATGAAAACATGTTTACTGCAAAATGGCTCGATATTGCAGCAGCCCGTTAGAATAAACAAGAAGACTTACTTTGTTGAAGCTACTTGTGCATTCGACTCTGTGGCACAAATTTTGCTTTCCGCAGCTGTTGATCACCCGGAGTACGATTCGGCGATCGAAAATTCCACCAACGCGATGCTCCAGTTTGTGGTCCACACATTGACATGTGGAGTCACCAGAAAAACCTACACCGATCGAGCAAGCCTACTTTTAAATTGGTAATTTTAAGTTTTTTTTTCAAATGAAGAGGAAGCAGTACCTCCGCTCCCTGCCCCGCGGCATATCAAAACAATAGATAACCACGGATTTCCTCGCAGCGCTCATCTTCGAATTTTCGGAGCATATTACGTGTACGTACTCACACTCGAGGCCCGTCGAGGCCCCTCGGAGACGAGCGACAATATTGCCGAGCGGTAGGTAGCAGTACCTTGCACCGGTTCTGCTATACCGACTCGAATCGCGGCTGCGTCGAATTTTTGTTTTGGGTGCTGCTTTGTATTTACGTTGGGGAGGCTGGGGTTTAAAGCGCCACGGGTAAATTGTTCCGACAGGAATAGCACTGCGAAGAAAGATATAGCGATAAGTGGGAGGCGCGTCGCAAAGCATTATATCATTGCGCTGCTTTGGCAGTCACTTTTGGTCCATTTTTGGACCATACTTCGCAGTGCTATTCCTGTTGGAACAACTTACCCCCGGCACATTAAACCCCGGTCTGATCTATCTAACATAACATTTATCCAATAAAAAACAATTAACATGATTTCATTCCTCACTCAAATTTTTTTTTGGTAACTAGAATCTTTTGATTTTTGTTTTAAAAATCCCATGCGTCAACGAAAAAAGACCGCCATATTTTAAACATAAATGAGTTGTAATCGGATATATTTTATGATTACTCAACAGGTATGAACCAACACCGAAAGTTCAAACGGAGAATAGAACGCTTTCATTCGCATTGAGCGCATATGACAGCGTTTATAACTTCGTAAATTTAGCGATGAGGACGGAACCAAGTCTGGACGTAATTGAAGAGTGCTCCCAGTCGTGCAATCGGAAGTACTCATTGGTGACGGTGTCACCAAATCATACAACTATTCAAAAATCCGGCTATGGTGCCTTGGAATACGCTCTGAACTTCTCGCCGCGTCTTACGAAACTGCCGTGTTTCAATAGGGACTGCCGAGGACTGATGACTCGTACTAATCGACTGGGTATTCATTTATTCATCGATGCAGATGTGCGTGTCGGTACCGGAGCCTCACAGAGTATACGATGCAGTCTCGCGAATATACCGACATCGTTGAAATTACGAGATGATAAAGATAATCATATCCAATACCGGTAAAAGATTTTGGAAGTGCAGTCCATTGCCATGGACCGTGCCAATTATAAACTCTATAAAATAATGCAATACTTGGTATTTAATTATTTCATTAATTTCAGATTGAGTGGTACAGTCACATACGCTGCGGACCATTTTACAGGATATTCTATTCGGAACACCGGGAAATGGGAGCGCAGTGATGACATGGAGCAAAATAAAATACCTGCATTGGCTCAAACAGAAATCGTACCGCATCTCATAACATACGTTCGGACTTCGGAAACACGATCTTCTGGAAAATTCACTGAAAGGTAACAAGTAGAAAAAACTACAAATGGGCTCATCTTAAAACTTTTTTCTTTTTGATAAGAGTTTCATGTTTATCAATTAAATAGCTAATCCGGGGATTGTTAATGTAAATGGCATCGAAATAGGCTATTACCTCGCCTGGAATCGTCGAATTTTTCAGTCAAATGACAAAGTCGAGACTACGAAAAAAAAGCAACGAAAATAACTGTCGGAATCTCGTTTTAGAAATTTTGCTATAAAACTGAAGATCAATTAGAACAAGCGGTACATATTTGAGGGATTTTTGGAAATGTTCCAGATAACGATTATTCGTCGAAAGAATACATACTTTTACTGTCAGACCAATTTCCTTTAATGCTATGAAATATACAGAACTCCGATAAGGCTTCATTAATAGTTGGGCATTTCACGAAAAATGCAGTTGTCAATAGAATTAGCAAGAGTCCATTTTTTAATATTTTTCTTTTTTAATGTTCTCTCTATTTTTTTAATACTTCTGTTAAAGACCATCGATCGAAATCTCCCGCGGAAGAAAAATGTACAATAGCTCCAACGAGGCGGCGCACCGGACGGCGGACGCGTCGACAAGCGGCCGGGCGGGATCAGCGTGACCGCTAATAAAGTCGTCGCCATTTAACCGTGCCGTGTGAGGAAGAAAGATTGTGAAGTACAATCGTGAGATATAGACGTTTAAGGGGGGCCAAAAGTGCCGTGTGATAAACAAAAGACCGTGATAGCAATCGTTATACGAACAGTGCATGAGCATGAACAGTTTCGGAGTGCGCATGCGTGTATTTTCTCCTTATGGCCGATAGCCATATTTATTCGTAGTTATAAGCATTTATGTGTGTGCACCTCCTAGCTAAGATATATATTGTCGCGTAAATAAAATACCGTTTTTTGGAGCATCCGTTGCCTCCCTTGATGAACAATAAGAAGTACTTACCTCATACCTACCGTGGACCTTCCTCCGATATTTTCCCTCCTGCGGAATAAAAAAGAAAGAAAAGACTCCTGTGAAAGACCAATTTAACACTTTACTACTCCAAATTGATGTGACATTAAAGAAAGGAATTCTCGATGAAGGGATAAACTGGAAATCGCGCTGTAATCTTTGAGTTACATTTTATCGGCCCTGATCTTGGTTGAGTGAAACGTTATGAATGACACGTATAGGTGTTGGAAACACTTTAGCATGTCGAATAACAATATAAATCATGTAAAAATGTGTATACAGGGGGTTCGGGAAAGCTTGAACTATATAGAGACGCAGAAACATCTCTCGTACTGACTAGTTGTCGATTCCTCTAGCTAGTTCTTCTTTCCGCGCTACGTGTCGAAGCGTGTGTGTGAGTCGAATGTTTGTGAATTCGCTATCATGAGGGAACAAACCATGGAGGCTACATAAAGGAGCCCGAACTGTATATTAGGAACGTGACCACAAAATCGAGGAGCGGCAGGCTTCCCGAAAGCGTCCCTCGTGACGCTGATTGTTAGATGCGACAGCTTGAGGATAGCTAGTAGTGTGGTCTCCATGATACAGTTCAACAATACAATGTGGCTGATCGATTGATGATTTTTTTATCTAATAATTGTACGGTAAGCACAGAAAAATAAAATTGTCCACATTGCATTATTTATTGCAATCACTTCAAAGCAAATTCTCAAAAATGATTCCCCATTTTTTATAAACAATGCATTGAAACGTCAAGCGACAGAAAGGTTTAAATTAGTCCATACCCATTTCTGTTACACAATACGATTGAATATTAAAATTGCATTTGAAAAAAATCTGTTGCTTCAGGTATTCACTAAACTGATGCGCACTACAAGTACTCGGAGAATATGTTTGAGGAGTGGAAGAAAGTGCTGGTCTTCGTGAAAGGATTGTCTCCATTGGAGAGAATTAAACTGCTGAGAATGACCGCTCCCTGGATTTCCACCGGTTCCATACCACCTACCGTCCTCTCGGTTCTCATCAACAAACATCTCGTCAAGGACAACTTGACTTTTTCATGGAGGTCTTTGTAACGTGGAAAACAAAGAAGGGTTTGTCCAGTTCGATGACGGTGTCGAAACGCGGCACGATCGAAGGAAGGTAAAGTGTCGTCAATTTTACTCAGCTATTTTGAAATTCAACTTTTCTCGAATCCGCCTTTGCAAATACAAGCCTTTTGTTTAATCTGATTTAATTAAATTAAATATTTTGACAATTTTTTTTACTATAACTCGGAGAGTCATCCTCGATTGAGTTGTTGTCTCAAGACCTCTCAGATTTAAGACCGAATATTAAAAAGAGAAAACTTTGAACTTTTGAACTTGTTTTTTAATGCAAAAAAATAGTCAATCACGTCTTTTACCTTATCTATACGAGTTTTTCGTTGACACATTTGTATAAGAGATAAAATCGATTCTTTCAACCCAAGAAAGTAGAATGTGCCCTCAACGGATGATAACTTCCATCGTCTCTTGTAGTAAACGTTTTTCCTCATCTCCCAAATTGAACAGGAATCCCGCAAAAAGGGTTACACGGTAACATGCAAGGAGCGAATCATCGAGCAGACTTATCAAATGAGCCGATGGACACCGGTGGCGAGGGACATAATGGAGTATGCGATCGAAGACAAACTGGACACAAAACGCTTCCCGTTCATGGCTGGTCGCACTGCCAGTACCGGATATCACACTCCCACGAGGTACTTTCCTGCTTTTCACTAGTATTGAGGTTTCCACCATTGCTAGGATGGATAAAAAACTCTTCGCGCTATTTAGTTATTCTTATTACTATGTGAAATATTTTTTAGCTGATTAAGATTGCAGGTGTAATGAGGGTGCTTGAAAACGGTATTACCTTGAATCTGAAAGAATAACTAGGGAAAAAAAGAATACTTTTTGGTGCGAAAGTAAAAACTCATTTTACAAACGAGTATCATTTAGTTTTTATTTATCTCAATGGCAAGTTCACCCGAACAAACAAGGAAAATTCATCAAAAAATGATCTTCGTTGCATTCCAATTATTCAGTTGATATTCTTTTTCATTGCTTTTTTTCACAGCAAATTGAAGGAAACTTTATTTTCATTGCACTCCAAGATTGCAAATGATTTTTTTTTCACCACTGAATTTAACACAATAAACTTGAGCAATTCGACGGAAATCAATTTTCATTACATTCCAACGATGCAAATAAAATTGTTTTTAATTTTTAATTATTTCTTCAGACAAAACTCACTCAAACAAACCCAAACTTGAGAGATTCGGTGCAAATTAATCTCCATTGGCTTCCAACGGTGCAAAGGATATTTTTTTTTCTTTTTCACTCTTTTCTATGTCAAATTCACCGAAACAAACCCAAACCTGAGTAATTCAACGAAAATGAATTTCTATTGCATTCCGACGATGCAAGCGATACTCTTCCTAATTTTTATATATTTATATATATTTTTCAACACGAAACTCACTCCAACAAACCCAAACCTGAGCACTTTAACGAAAATTAATTTTCATTGCATTCAAACGTTGCAAGTAATATTTATCTTTATTTTTTATTTTTACTCAATAGCAATTTCACCCAAACAACCCTAAACTTGAACAATTCAACGAAAATTAATTTGTATTTCGATTTTCGATAGTTCATTTTTTCTTTTCTCTTTAAATATCAAATACTCAAAAGTGACAAATTCGTCTCGCAGCGTGCGTTACGGGCAGTGGCATAAGGACGAGGGCTAGCAAACTCTGAAGAAAGTTCCGCGCCTCATTGTTTTCATCGTCGGTGGGGTTTGCTTCTCCGAGATACGTTGTGCCACGAGGTGACGAACGCAATGAAACATTGGGAGGTCATAGTCGGTGCGTTGACATATAAAAACTCGTATTTTGGAAACTTGGATTTATAATCAGAAGAAAATAATGGTTTTTTTCCTCTACCTTTCAGGATCCTCACACATAATAACGCCAAAGTCGTTCCTCTCGGACCCGAGCAAGCTACACGTTTAAACACCGCAAATCTCGACTATGAACGAAAGACCAGCAGCAAGCCGACACCTCGGGGATTGCATTCGTTGTTGGAAGAATTCACCGCTCGATTCGTACATATAAATATATCCACGAACTAATACGAGGACCTATCGACTCTGAGCGTCGATAACAGCTTTAAAAGAAGAGCCGGCGAACAAACGCCTTGTTTGCCCGATCACTATTAAGAATGTGTCACGCATACATTCCCGCTTAAAAGTTTGAAGCGATCGGAATTTCGGTATTTGACGATTCGACAAAATTATGATACAAATTCAGAGGTGTTAAATATTTTGGGAACATCGAGTCCGTATTATAATTATGCGGAAAAACAATTAAAAAATTGAACAATAAATTAGTGAAGACAATTTCTTTGTATAGATTTGAATACTCAAGCATCTTCGACTTTTTTGGCCTTTTTCAATTTCTCTGTTCGAGTTTTTCTAACGATTCTGATTACGAAATTATTCGTTAACTTCGAAGCTCTTTGAGGCTTTTAACGTTTTTAAGGTTCTTAAGAGCACTCATTATTAAGGCACGATTCAATTGTAAATTTTCAATGTTTCTGAATTGTATTTACTTTAAGAGAAAAAAAAACAACTACAAATATTTTGTGTTACATTTTTATAACACCGTTAAAACAATATATACAGATTGACAAAGAAACCAGGGAACAAGAGAAAAATAAGCGGTCGGACTTCACTACTGTCGAAAACATATCCTTTATTTTCTTTCCGTAAAGTATCGATGATTAGGTGACAATTGCGTTCCGTATTTCCATCTCCATATATTTACCATCCAGTGATACAAATTATATTTTTTTTCGACATTCTATCGTATTTG